>QAOA01000562.1:489778-624578 GCA_003255065.1 Cercis canadensis | reverse complement strand
AAAAAAAAAAAAAAAAAAAAAAAAAAAAAGCAAAATATTTGATAATATAAAATATATAGTACTATGCCAAATGCCATACGTCATAGGTTCAAAATTAATTACCGTCAATATATTGGCCTACATTTACAAGCAGAGAAGCATATATGCATTCTTATTATTAATCAACTTAGCCATAAAGACTAAAGTAGTTCATCTAAATGATTGGGTTAAGCATATAGCTTACCAAAGTAGCCACATGAGTCAAGAACCCCACATTCTCATATTACCATTCATCTCCATCCCATATACAATAATCAAGAAACAGTGGGAGAGTGAGTGGTAGGTTATTTTAAGTTGAACCTCTAGAAATTTCCTAACCTACCACCCTGCATTTTTGTTTTTGTTACTTCCACCAAACAAACGAAAGAGACTGAAGGCAGAAATACAGGATAGGACCACCATACTAACGCTAACTACTAATGCACTGGCTATCCCTTCTCCCACTTGGTTGCAGAATTTCCCATACATGTTGCATATCTTCATCCACTGCAATTCTGGTTGCCCAAGCTTTGCAATCACTGAAGATTGCGCTGCAGCTGCCACTGCAGCCACTGTCATATATGCCATTACCTGCATAAATCAAGTTATATATGGTCGTAGGTAACTCCAATATTTCTAGGTAAATTTCTTCAATTCATCAGCTAGTTTGAGAAAGTGAAACATTGGAGTGATGAGGTTGGGCCCTTTAAAAGAAAAAACCTTTTTTTTCCTGCAAGAAAACTTTAGCCCTTATTTTGTTTGCCTCATAAATGCTGCAGGCATTCCCTACCACAAATTGAAGTTCTCAACAACTAGCAGGCACTTATGATCTCAAAATCCAAATTGTTGGGATTAAGTATGTTTCATGGTGAATGCCTTTCCCTTCCTAGTAGATATCAAGTGTGGTTTCTTTAAGATCAGAAGAGGCCCCGCAGTGCCAGTTGTCCATGCTTGACAGCAAAAGAGAGGTATTACAGGGCCCAAAATCACAATTTCATGACCTCCTCTTAAATTAATCTGGGTATTAATGAACAGGCACCCACCAATACTACCCTATTCTGCCACGCGGTGTACATGCAAAGAGCATATATTACAGAACAGGAAATGCAATGCAACTTGGACACAACTGTTTCATCAGATAAATTATTCAAATTCTACTCCTACTATAACGGGTTTGTTTCTTTAGTTTGAGATTGATTCACTGTTCCATTCATTAGATCATCTTAAAGGGCTAAAATCAGCCACTTGACTCTTGAGATAGACTTCTTCAACCTTTGGAAATCGTCATATTAAAAGCTATTAAGATGTCTGTCTATGGCTGCCAGTAAAATGACAAATGCTGTAAGAAATTTTTAACACATTTATACTTGGTTGTGACTGTACTGCAGAGGGTATTTTTATTCTGTGGCAGTGGGGAGAGCAGTAATGGGGTCTCTCTGTGTACGTACCTGATCACCAGAGAAAATGACCCAAGCTAAGGGCTTGCTGAAGAGTACACTTCCCCTGACCATGCTCACAATACAGCGCAACCCTTGAATAAATGAGTAGCCAGCAACTAATGCATTGGCTATCACCAGGAACCTGCAAATTTTGATAATCAAAATTAGGAGAGAAGAGAAGAAAATCTATATACATATAACATTGTCATAGAAAAGAAGAAGATTGGAGAGCTTACACCAAAGCCTTCATATCTGTGAATTTAGCTTTCTTCTGAATTGAGAAAATCTCTTTGACCTGGGTATCAGTCCCCACAAGAACAGCTGCAAGAAGTCCCAGACCAAGGATCACACACCTTAGCACCAACTCTACTATTCTAACCCTCCTATCTAATGCTTTTAGATTTGTGCTATGGTACACTGGGACAGTTCCAGGGCTAACACCTACACCCAAATAACTCATTTTCCTCCTCTAAAATCAAACACTTAGAAACAAGAAGACAGAACAGGGGAAGACAATTCCTCAAACACCCAGAAGGCAAACCAGTAAGTACTAGATATGAACACCAACCATGAGCTCTCCACTACTTATATAGACTCTAGTTTCTTCTCTAAATTTCTAAAATAGTTATGATGGAGCTCAGCTGCTTTGCTGCAGAGGTGCCAAGTGGTCAAAATTAGAGGCTGCAAGGGACAGAGAACACGTACAGACGAAGACAACAAATGGGTCATTAAATGGGTCTGCTCTCACCTCTGGTTCTGCATTTAAGGACTCCAAAATGAGAAGAAAAATGTGGTTTTTAAAGCCTCTTTATCGTTTCTAGGAAGAAGTAACAGAGTCTCTTCCCTAGAAAGGATCTGAGAAGGTAAGGAGTGCCTTAATTTCGGTCATTTAAGGACGGTGTGGCATTGGTTCAAGTTATGATGCCCCATTTCTTTAGCCCTAGACCACACCAAACAAATTGCAAAAGAAAAGATGCAATTTTTTTACCATTTCTTTTCGAGTCCGGGGAACTGAGTGGCTCTAAGAAAAAGGTTTACTTTTTCATAGAAAATATGCGACAAGAGAAAAAAGAAGAAAACGGTGAGTTTCTCTAGTTTGGCCAATTGTGGATTGTTGAAAACTTAAGCAAAAGCATAAAAGGGACAAAGCGGATGAAGGAATCATTAAGGTCATGTTGATGGTTGATTGTTGATGATTGATGAAATGCTTCTTGTGGTGGTGGGCCATTTGCGAGTAGGTTTGTGTTTGTGTTTGTGTTGGTGTTCACATGTTCACATCTTAGCCATACCTATCCGCAAAGCCACCAACAAAACAAGCCCAATTCTTTATATTACATCCTGATAAGATTATGACTGATCCACTATGTATCAACTACTTGATTCCACTAACCACATGCACTTGCTCAATTTACCTTTAAAAATTTATAAACTTTGCTCTTTGTCCCTTGCCAATCCAATGGATAATTTTGTGACTGATTCATACATAATATCATATCATGTGTCACTAAATTAAACACCGAATTTTTTTCACATTAGAACACCAACTTTAGTAATAATCTCAACCTTTTCTTTAACATTTTACTTTGTGGTGTGGTTAAAGGAAAGGGCACTTGAGAGTTGAGACGCGTGTTGGTTTGGTAGAAGTAGCAAGTTTTGTTGATTCATAGTTACAAAAAATGAATGGCTCACTCTCTATCTCTAGTCATATTTTTTTGGGGTTATGATATCCTTAATATAGAATGTAAGGCATACGACAGCATTGCGTTTGATCTTAAAGTGACTTGCAGGCCTTTATAAACATATGCATGGAAGCTCTGTGGCTCTGTGTGCAGAGGACTTCATGGCAGTGTTCCATGCATGTTCACAGATTGCACATTACATTACATTACAGCCACAGAAGATGAAATGAGATATGCCCGCAGATTAAGAGCTCCATATGAATGAAAAGAGGACCACAGAGGATGATACGTTTCCATGTGTCAATTTTATTTGTCAAAGTAACCCCACACCTACCTTCCTCCTAGGCCCCTACCCAAAAGAAAAAGAGCCTGTATAGTAAGTGCAAAATATGATTTCTCTTCAACACTGTCTCTGGTTTAATTCAGAGACAATTTTTTCACGTACATCACATTCTACAACAAAAACAAAATGAAGGTAAATCACACTCTATTTTCACATACCAAAAAATTAATAAATAAACTCTTTCCTTTCCCCTATTTTTCATCCTTCTGGCTGAGAAGTTACTTGAATCTTCATTTAAGGAAGAAACTCAAACTTGCATGAACCATGACCTGTCATTAAACAAATAGAATAAGTGATACCATTTTGCAGTGGCATATCATTGAATCAATTTAGATAGTGTACTTTCTATCTTATTATTGGGACCAATCTGATTTGTGAGTTAATTGTTGATACTAACCGGTGTTATGAAGAAATTCATTATATAGAGGTCTTACTTGGATCAAGATCAGTAGTAATAGCAGCAGCTTTGAAGTAGCAAGTAGCTCCTCTGTGCTTAAATTTCTGATAATAATTATTGAAGGCATAAGAGGCATGGTCCCTCACTGTATTTGGTAGGTAGCAGGGCTGGTTCACTTGTATTCTTTTGCAATTAGCTCCCCCCTTTCCACAAGCCCAGTCCATGGCCCTCTGCAGCTCAGCATCTGGGGTCTGCTCATCTGCTATGCACCACTCTGGAAATTGACCTGCAATTACCCAATAACTCGTGTTCAACAAGTGCTTACTGCTTACATCATTATGTGGTGAATACAAAAGTTACCAGAGCACAATAAAATCTGTTCTTTAAAAATTTTCCCTTTTTAAAAAATTGTTAAGTTGAATGAATCAATAGATGTACATATTTGGTTAAACTTAATGAAAAGAGGGCTAATGCTGATTTACCAGATGATTGAACAGACATTATTGTCAAAACGAGGAGAGCTATCAAAATTCTGAGCATTGCAGAAATCACCTTCTTCAGGAGCTTTCTTGGGATCTAACCTGGAACTAGCCTTCACATCATAGGAGACAAAATTTTATAAGTGTAGCTCTCAGAATATAATATCAGCCAAAAAGGGAAAAGCTCTCAGAATATAACAGTGACTCACATCCTTTTTAAGGGTTGAGACACCATGCTTCGGTTCTACATGCATTCCTTCAGTCTCACGGTAACTTGATACTTGCTTTCTCTAGAATGTCTCCATCTCTATGATATTGTTATACTAAACCTTTCCCTTTTGTTGTGGCTAAATTAAGTAGTAATTGTTTAAGCGTTCATTGAGATCCCAAAATTTTATAGTTTTTATGCATCGAGGACTTGCATACTGAGAGTACTGGAGGATTGCATATGTCACAGAAAGTTTATTTATCAGAACGTTACATGGATTTAGCCACAATTCAATTTTGTGTGGATCAAATCAATGCTCTTACGTAATAATAGTTTTGACAAAGATTTTGGTTATGATGGTCTTTGCACAAGTAGGTCCACCCTAAGCATATTTTCTTTTGAACATAGGAATCAAGAATCAAGATGACCCGTTTCCCAAGGAAACTAAAGAATTAAAGCAGAAGTCAAGATCTCAAATAAACTAATTCTTTTTAATCGCTTTTACTTTTCTCATTTAAATTTTTGCCTCAAGAAAGAAATGCCATTTCTTGGAATGGGTTGGATTAGGTGTATCAAAAAGCTTAAACAAAATCACAAATTCACAACCTGCTGAAATCAAACTATACAAACCCACCAATTTTTTTTAGAAACACTCCCTAAACAAGCTTTGCATGCATATTACACTCAGCAGTCCAATTCCAAGAAAGTGCTTCTTCGTGTATAACCTACCCTCAAACTTAACATTCTCTGGAAGAATGTTGTGACTTATGAAGTCCTCATGCTTTTGTGTCCTGCCTTAAGGTCCAAATCTCCTCCACGCTTCCTCTGTGTTTCCCTACTTATTTCAAATACCTCCAATTCTATCTCCATCTTTCAATTTTTCAAACAACCACCACTTCTCTTTTCTCATAATGGGTCTGCAGTGTTTGTTTCTACTTCTTTTTCTCTTTGGATTCACAGAATCAAAGTCCCCTATTCATCCCTTCAATCACACTGACTTACAAGCAGCAATCATGGACATGAGATCAAAATCTTACTACGGATTCGCTATGCTTTTGCAGATGCTGAATGGAACATCAGAGCCATCTCGGGATTTAACTTTTTTTATGCCAGATGATAGAGAACTATCAGCCTACTCCATTTCAGCTGATCACATAGAGGAGTTCTTACTAAGCCATTCAATGTCAATGCCTCTATACTTCAATGACTTATCTCATTTTCCAACTGGAACCCTTGTTCCCTCAGGGGTTGATGCAAAAATGATGAGGATCCACAACCGTGGGAGAGGGGATTTCTTTCTTAACAATGCACAAATAGTTGCAGCCAATGTTTGCTTGAGCTCCATGATCAAATGCCATGGCATTGACCAAGTAATTGAATATGACACTTGATAATACATCATAAAATGCAAAAGTACATACCCCACCAAGGAATTCCTCTAATGCTCCATCTTCAGAATGGATTTTCAATGTCCTAATTACTATTTTAAACCTTCTCTCAATAAAGCTTACTTGTTCTCTTTGAATGCTATCTTTTGAAAGTTGAGATCAAGGCGTTTGCATGATGAGAAAATTCTTTTGAATGCATGAACGCACAGAATAATTTACACTGCCAATTTTGTATGCATTCAAATCCACCGTCTCTTTATGGGAGATGACACTTTAACATTTCATTTTAATAAAATTAAAGAAAAATGACTATGTTGTGAGCATGGTATATTTTCCCCCCCTAAAAGCTATAAAACTCATATTGTTCATTTTTGGCTGTACATTCATGGTTTAATACAGGAAACTTGCTGCTCACCTATGTCCATCTATTTATGGGTAATTGGCAATAGTTTAATGCTCCTTCCAATTAGCGAAAGATAACAATAACTATTTGGCAAAGTTGCAAAATGTAATATTATAACTGAGGCAGGTTCGATTTGGGAGGCTGTCTCATACACAGACATATATAAAAGACAATTTCTGTACTTTATTGAGCTTTGGATTCATCTTCTGTACTTGTATTTCTTGTGTTTGTTTATCTCAGATGACTCTGTCTATCAAGTTTTTGCCTCCCTGTCAGCTTTATATCAAATCAAAATTGTCGCTTTCGAAGTTTGAAAGTTGAACGCGTTATCTTTGTGTTAACAAATTTTTTGCCGACTCTGCTAACTATGCAAATTCAAACAACTAGTAAAGGATTACACTAAATTAGCTGCTAAGTTATAAACTGAAACTAGATTATAGAACAAAACAGAGAAAGTTAACAAATCTAGAAGCCAAAACAAATGGATCATATATTATGCAGACACATCAAAATTTCTCTACAGCCCTCCTATGAATGCTATTTTAATTAAATCTTGGCATTGAACCTCCTACTATAATCACAAACAAGGATAGCTAAGCTGCTGATAGGCTAAAAGCTTCAAGCCAAGCCATCATGGAGGCCATTGTGTGACATAACATTAGATATCAATATCATATTATAGTTACCCATTTGATGGTACATTAGCAAAGTATAGATTCTTTTACAGATGAAGAGAAGTATCAACCCCAGAGTCAGAGTCAGAGTGATCACATTCACAGACGTTCTTCCATGAAGCCTGCGGAGAATGTGGGGAGCGAAAGGTCATAGAGGCTGGGATCTCAGGGCTTCTTGTGTGGTCCTCCAGTGGTGTTGGCCAAAGCGTGAGAGAAACATGAGGTGGTGACCTTGAAGGGATGACCAATTCAGGATGAAAAAACAACGTTGTTGGCTCGTAACTCGTAGTGGGATTGTGATTCAATTGTTTAGGTTCAGTGAGAACCTTCAAAAGCTCTCTCTCCTCCCTCATTTTCTTCACTCTCTGCAACTGTCTAAACCTCTCTTGTAGCAGAGCAATGGAGGAATGAGAATGAACATCAGTGGAGTCATGGCTTTCCCTACCCATTATGTAGTTTCTCTCAAAGTTCAAGTCTTTGGGCTTCAAAAGCAAGAGGGTAGCTAGGGATGAGCTCTACGGAGCCTTGCATTGCTTTACGTGTGTATATATAGGGTAGTCCCATGGTTAAGATTTTCTACTTGGAAATAATTTATTCACGTCGAATCCTTCGATAAAATTCTAAATTGATTTTAAAAAGGAACGAGAATCGGCAGCTAAGGTGCAAAGTCCAAAAAGAAGATGTTGATTGGCCAATCTAACCAAGTCCTTAGCCTGTGTATATGGGGAGAAGGAGGCTAAAGCATATTTCTCCTTCTTTTCGGTACAAAGAGGCAAAAGCATTGCTAGAGGAGAAAAGGGTTAGCGGAATAGTCCAAGGGAATGTCGGAACTAGCACATGGAAGGGTGTGTTTGGAGGAATAATAAGTTGAGTGATGCTCTGCCAACATGTCCCTAAAGCCCTCTTAAGCTTTGAAGATGGTGGGGTCTTTTTGGTGGGCTTTGTCTGGAGATTTTTTTTTTTTTTTCTTTTAGATTTAGTCCTTTCTTTCTAATACGCTTCTAACTTTTTCTTTTTGTTTGGAGAAAGGGAAGTTGAAGAATTGGGGGCAAAAAGCTAAAAGACAAGGCTTAGAAGGAGGAATAATCTTGGGACGTCATTATGCCTTGATTGAACAATTATGTATGACAAGGACAAACATACCAACATTCTTCTCTCTTTCTTTCCTCTCTATGCAACTTCTTTGTCTTTAAGCATTTGGAAGGCAATGGCATGCGAAAATGAAAGCTGCAGATACCACTAATGCTTGGATTGGATGCTTCTTTTATGCAGCAGAAGCGCCCCCCACCTCTATTATTTTCTCTACATCTTTGAAATTTGAAATGCAGGTTGACTGATTGAGATGACATTAGACTCATAGATATAGAAGGCGTGCATTAAATAATTCTAATATATTATGTTTCATTTGGACAATTAAGTTAGGTAAATGCACATTTTGGTGGAATGATAGAGGCCAAAATACCAACATACAAGGCATAAAAGGTTGATAAGCCAATACAAGATAATGGACTAGATATATTTCACATATCAAAATATCAGTAACAGAGTGCCATAACTTTTGCTCCATGATGGTCCAAAAATGCGCTATGTCCAATAAAGAAAAAGGCAATTGAAACTGAGTTTGAATGGACGTACAAAACAGCTCCAGAAAGAGAAGTGACTCAATTCAGAAAAGTAATGGTACGAGTTATAATATTGCTACTAGCAGTTGAACAGCTTGTCAATTCTCTGTTTCAACAAAATCATCATCCCCTTTTGACCATGTTGTTTGATGTTACATGTATCTAATTAATTCTATCACTACATATAACTGTTTGATATAACTCTTTTAGAAGCAAACTACGGTGCTCATTGCCCAAATTTTCACCTTGTGTCAACATCGACTATGACTACTGATTTTTCAGCAGTTTTTTGTTTTGATTAACAAAAGAAAATTGCATCTATTTGAAGTAATATAAAGAGGGAACAGTGTTGTACTCATGGAATATTAGGACACTATTCTGCTACAGAAGTGCAATCTGGATTATAGAGATGGAAAAACCCATACAAATTGCCTTGAGTTCAACCCAATTACTCCTAATCAGATTAATAGCTTAATTTTGAGTTCAACTTAATTGCAGCTGCTTTAAAGCTACTTGCAACTCAGATTTTACCAAGTGACTTGGATGTAACTTAAGCTTGTACTTTATAAAAGCAGCTTCCATAAGGAAATCATAGAAGTTACAATAAAAAAATTTGCCAGTGGCATTTCACTGACTACATGTAAGTGTTCTGCTACTGTCTTTTCCTTTAGCAGTTGTTTGATTAGGGAAAGAAAGGTAAAAGAAAAAGGATTCTATCTAATTAACACTGTTCTGCTACAGAAGTGGAATCTTGATCATAGCTATGGCAGAGCCTGGTTAGATTGAAAGTGACTTGGTTCAACTTAATTAATTCTATGTGACCTTATTAACCTCAATTTGAGGTTAGGTTCATGTCAGCTACAGCTAAGTTACTATGTAACTCAGGTTTTACAAGCTCAACCAGATGATAACTCTGTGTCTGTCTCTAGATTTACACAAATTACTGTTAATAACTTTTTTTTATGCCAAGCATGTGTTAACAGCACTTCACCTTTCTGAATCTGGTGCTTAATTATATCATAAGAAATCTGTCATGTGGGTTTGTTTTCAAATGATGATTATATTAGACTGCTAGCCTCTTTTTGCAGTTGTTTTTCACACTAATTTACCTAAGGCAAACATACTTCCATTTGCATATATATCTACGTAAAATCCTATATATACATCATAGATATGGTTGATGAAAAATAAACCATTAGCAGAGTAATTTAAAAAGTGAGGACCCCAACAAGTGCTTTCCCTAATCTCTGATTTCTCCCTTTTGATTTTATAGCATCTTGTTTCATCTATAATAACAATAATGATAATAATAATAAATCAAATTCAGTCTCCGTTGATCATTTGGAAGCACAGATTACATAACTGTTTCAGTTTGAGATCAAATGATTTAAACATCCATGGCCACTTTGCTAAGGATGTGAAAACTAAATCGTTCAGACTATTTCACGTTTGTCTCAGCAGCCTTTTAAAAGATGAATAGATCTCGTTGGCATAGACTAAAACACAGTGTTTTTTTCTCCTTTTGTATGAAGTATTGAAAAGTGCCAAAGCACTTGTTTAAATAAATTTTTACCTGATAAATTTGTTAAATTTCCAAACTTTTAGTAAACAAAGAAAAAATAAACATAACCAAGTCAATTAACACTTAAATGTATATTTGAGAAATTATTACTCTTAATTTTATTTTTGTTTTATTATTTTGGACAAGACCATTGAACTAGATTGATACCACGCCACTCAAACTCAATAGATTCACTTCATTAACCCAAAATAGAGCTAGTTTCTGAATTCTAATGATGTTATAGGTTTCTGATTCCAATTTCCAAATTCCAACCAAACCGTGGACTCTTAGTATTACAATGCGACTATGCTCTAAGCTTCTTCAACAACACACCAGAAAGAGCATAGAGCAGAGAATCGCATCCCTTCTCCAAGACTCCAGCAGCCAAAAGCACTTGCTTCAAGTCCATGCCTTTTACGTCAAAACCTGTTCTTGGCGTAACAACTTCCTTCAAGCTAAGCTCCTGAGCACAGTTGTTTCGCTTTCTCCGCCCAGTGATTTACATTATGCTCGTTCCATATTCGATTCGTTTTCCCTGCCCGACACCTTTATTTGGAACACTATGATTCGCACTTACTTGAATGCTCAAAAGCCTCGAGAATCTGTTACCCTTTACTTCCAAATGCGCCTTCAAGATGACGTTTCGGTCGATAGTTTTAGCCTCTCGTTGGTTCTTCAAGCCTGTGGGAGGCTAATGGATTCTGAAAATGGCCAAAAGCTACATGCCCTTGTGGTGAAACTTGGGTTTGGTCCAGATGTGTTTGTCCAAACTGCCCTTATTGAGATGTATGCAAAATGTGATTGTTTAGAAGATGCAGGCAAGGTTTTGGATCATATGGAAAAACCAGACTTGGTTTCATATAATGTTTTGTTGGCTGAGTACGTTAGAATAGGGGAGATTAAATTGGCACATGAACTGTTCAACAGAATGCCTGACAGAGACTTGGTTTCATGGAATACCATTATTCATGGGTATGCCTCACTTGGTGATGTTGGGTCAACTCAGAAATCGTTTGGCATTACCAATAAACAAAGACAGCAATCTAATGAGGCATTGATGTTGTTTCATAATATGCAGCTAGCTAATGTGGTGCCTGATAGGATCACCATAATCAGTGTATTATCTGCATGTGGGAATTTGGGTGCCCTAGGAATGGGCAGGATGATTCATGAGTACATTGAGAGAAATGGAATTGAGATAGACATGAAGCTGGGGACTTCTCTTTTAGACATGTATTCCAAGTGTGGAGACATAGATAGTTCAGTGAAGACGTTCGAGAACATGAATGAGAGGGATATCTTTACTTGGAGTGTCATGATCATGGGTCTTGCAAATCATGGATTTGGTGAGCTCGCACTAGAATATTTCTCCAATTTGATAACCGAAGGATTAAAACCAAATGATGTTACCTTTCTAGGTGTATTAAGTGCCTGTAGCCATATTGGATTGGTTGACAAGGGATGGAAGTACTTCAAATCAATGACTAATGTTTATGGAGTTGCTCCAAAGATTGAACATTATGGGTGTATGGTTGACATTTTGGGGCGAGCAGGGCTCCTTCAAGAGGCCAGGGAACTTATTAAGACTATGCCCTTTGCACCAGATGCAATAGTGTGGAGGGCCTTTCTTGGAGCTTGTAGAATTTACAAAAATGTTGAACTAGCAGAGGAACCTACTGTAAATCTTCTTGAATTGGAGCCCAATGTGGATGGGAATTATGTGCTACTGTCAAATATATTTTCCCAAGCAAAAAGATGGGACAAGGTTGTAAACTTGAGGAGGATGATGAGAAATGCAGACATTCACAAGGTTCCAGGAAGTAGCTCAATTGAAGTTGATAATGCAGTTTATGAATTTGTTGCTGGGGACAAATCACATCCGAAATCCAACAAGATATATGAGATGTTGGATGAAATACTTGATAGGCTTCAATATACTGGATATGAGCCATTAACAACTTCAACAATACAAGATTTTGCTGAACAGGAGAAACAGAATGCATTAGCCACTCACAGTGAGAAATTGGCAATTGCCTTTGGGCTTCTTGCCACAGCTCCAGGAACCCCCATCCGGATTTTTAAGAATCTGCGAGTATGTGATGATTGCCATTTGGCCATTAAATTTATTTCCAAGCTCTACCATCGGAAGATCATTGTAAGGGACAGAAATCGTTTCCACCATTTTGATGAGGGCTCATGCTCTTGTAAGGACTACTGGTAATTCTGGATTTGACAAAGACCATACAGTTGAATTATGCTCACAAATTGGCTGGTACTCTATGGGTGCAATGGTGAAAAGAACTAAACAAAAGGAACAGCATCTATCAGCATTCAAGAACACAGGACTGTTGTGATGGTTCGAATTAACTATGAAGCCAGCACGAAGGATATCACATCACTCAATTAAAGTGAAAATGAAAGGAATGGTAAAAATGATTGAAAGATAGAATGTGTTGTTATAGATGATGATGTAAATATATATAATCATGCTTAAATATTTGATCTTTAGACCTTAAGAAGCCTATACCATAGATCATAGTTGCATATACCTCAACAATTATTTTTAAAAAATTAAACTTTTGGGTTAGATTGGTTTTTTTTTTTGTCTTTGGTACTTGAATTGTGAAACTAGACCCTTTATTGAATCTTAAAAGGCCCAAGCTCCTTAGTGGAAAATCATTAACAAAGGCCCATTATGACTCCCCAGTCCTAGCTAGGAGGAAAGTATAGTGTTCTGTACCAGTGGACCGGAGAGTGTGTGTGTGTGTGATTACTGTGGAGATTTGAGAAGAAAGATGAACACAGACATAACAGCGTCGACGAAGCCAGAGTACCCAATAATAGATCGGAATCCTCCCTTCACCAAAGTGGTTGGTAACTTCAACACCCTTGATTATCTCCGTTTTGTTACCATCACCGGCGTCTCCGTCACCGTTGGCTACCTCTCCGGTACGTCTCCCTAATCCGTATCATTTCTGTTTAATGTATTAATTTACATTGGGTATTTGGTTATGTGAAACTGTAAATGGTTCTTCGTTTATTAGGGATTAAACCAGGAATCCGCGGACCATCAATGGTGACCGGGGGTCTGATTGGACTTATGGGTGGCTTTATGTATGCTTACCAGAACTCTGCGGGTCGACTCATGGGCTTCTTCCCTAATGACGATGACCTAGCTCAGTACAAGAGATGACCATTTCTCTTAAAGTTCTTTTTTTTTTTCTTTTGGTGTGTGTGTTCTCAAAAATACTCTTTTACACATAATGCTGGCTATTAATAATCAGTCTTCCGTCAGATCCCTGTACTTGTGAATGTTGAGCTAAATTTCCTCTTTCATTGAATTGAGCTCTTCCTGCTAACATCTTCACTTCATGGTTTTACTTATTATGGAAGTTATCAGAGTTTCGCAAAATTGAAGTCCATTTTTCAATTAGATTAAGCCTTTTCTTATGAGCAATGAAGCAAATTATGTGCTTGACCACGACAAGCTCTTGTTCATACATGGACCAGTAGTAGTGGAAATGATCTAAAATTCTAACTTTACCAATGATTGAGGGATTTCCTTGTGTTTTTTGCTACAAGGATTTGAATTGATCTCCTTTACTCAAGCATGATACGTCATCACCAACATTACTTTAATCATTTCATTGTTAACTTTTTGGGATGGCAGCGCCAATTTCACAAAACTTTATGCACATGTACACACGTGTGGGTGACATGGAAAATAACATGGAAACTATCCTTGGTTGCTTTTTTTAACTTTCTGTCCCGAAAGGGAAAAAGACTTATCAAGTGGCCATCACTGTTTACTGTCACTAAACATTTTATAACAGGAGGGCGGTGAGATGCCCTATCTTTGAGGATCAATGGAAGAATTTTCCCCGTACGTTGGTGAAAGAATATTGCAGATTTTCAACAATATAAGAAAGGACGAGGAAGGAGGAAAAGGGAGGTGACGTCATGCCACAAACTCAAACTCATAACCTTTTTCATTTATCATTATTTTTCTTAGGGTGAAAGACTTAAGGGTAAATCAAAGATGATTCCTCGCATGTCCACAGGAAAAGTGTATCAAACATCAAACTTGGGCTACTTGAGACAATATTAAAATTTTCAGATCTGGGCCCCAATATCAGCCTCTTTATGTTTAGTTGGCTGGCATGGCAATGGCCAGAATAAGATGGGGACAAATCATTTTACATTACAAAGCACAAGGGACAATCAATAATGCCTCTCTTGTTTCTTTCACCTCTCTTTTTATGGGTGCTTTTATTTTATATTTTTTTAAATTAATATAATTTAAATTTTATTAAAATAATATTATATTATACATACTAAATTAATATAATATAACTCAAATTTAATATGTAAAATTTTAAAATGCGACTAATATCGCATCTTAGAGATATAGAATAGAAATATCCTTGTTTCTTTCTCTGTAAATTTCTAATTATCGGGTCGATTACGTTGATTGGGTCTCCCTCATGTGACGTTATGGCTGACGTTGTTTGGGCCCATGCTAATGACGTTGGTAGGTGGTGATAGACATTTTGGTTGGTGTAACGATGAATGAAATTCGAGAACGTGTCATACAAGCCACGTTTCAATTATTTAAACCCCATATGCCATAATTAATGTTGTTAATTTGAGCAACTTAGATGGAAGAAATTAAATAAAGTATATAGTGTTGAATATTTTAGTAAATATAGGGAGATAAATTTCTAGAAGCTGAAAAACTTAATAGTGCTACTATACTTTTTATTTGTCCTTTACTTAATGTAATATTTAAGTGATTATTTGATGCTGCCGACAAGTGCCAGCCAAACAAATCCCAATCTTGTAGCTAGCACACAGATTTGCTTATCGTCTTCTGTGTTTTTAAATATTTTATTGGAAATAAAAATAAGAACCCTCAAATCTAGAAGATAAAGAAAGTGGGCGTGGGTCACAAGTTTGCTCTTCCTTTGAAGTTTCAAGTATAAAAAAGACAGAAAGCACCAATATTATCCTTTTTCCTTATCAACATTCTTATCACATTCCTCTTGCCTCTTAACCTATGCTAGTAAAACTAGGCCATCTTTTAATCTTAGAGTTCCAAAAAAGTATGATACTTAATTTGACACACACATTTTGACGGTGACAACATTGATCTCGATAAAACTTAATTTAAAAAAATATAATTCTATAAAATATTTATTTAAATAAGATAATTTTAATTAAATTATTAATAGACATGTAAAAAAAATATATCATATTACTCATATTATTTTGAAATAGCGTGACTCATCTTATTCGCGTCATTTAAATAAAATAATAAAACGTACATAATTTGTATACAAAATTTATACAATACTCTATTTTAATAAATAATTTTTAAACTATATTTTTTTATTCAATTAGACCACGTATCTCTCTAAATTTAATGGAAATTTGGCCATAGAAAGTTATTTTCAATGTAAAAATCTTGACTACTCGTGATTTCTAGTTGAAGTCATTATCTCTTTTCTAAACCCAGCTCTTCTACTCTAGATTTATAGAGACGAACGCTCTAAATGTCAAATGCCATATCTTATCTTATATAATTTAATTATCTAACTTACAAAAAATTAATGGAAGCAATTAAAGTTATGGCTTTTGGTTCATGGGAAAGTAGTTAAAATCTCAACAATGTTAAGACAATAACATTTTGAACTTTGAATCTTAGCTGATAATAACTAAGACATCTAAGCAAAATTACCTCTCTTTTTATTATTATTTGCAAATGAATGAGTACTGATATATATTTTTTTAATTTATTTACACTTATTTTACACATGCATATTTGGTATTTGAGTTTAGCTATATTCACTCAACTTTTGTTTTTTTGGTTTTTGATAACCTAAGAATCAGGGCTTAACTTTAACCTTTGGATGGAGCTAGATTTATTAAACTTGGGATGAGTTATCTATACTCTAAGGATTATGCTATCGAAGTACACACATCTTAAACTTTGTGTAATAAAACACTTTGAGATTCTTATTATATCAATAAAATATTTGATTTATAGCCCAATTGACTATATTTACCCTACTCACTTATAAGATTTATATCTTTCTACATTACTAATATTTCTCTAAAATTAGTCTATTTTTGTTGGGATAAAAAAAAAAGGAAAAGGGGTTTCTAAAAAGCCAAAAATTATTGGCATTCTGATCTCCATGTGGGTAATGCCTGCTTTAAGAGATAATCCAAAAAAGTACGACCAACTATGACGGTAGACTGGAATTTGCTAAAACAATCAACAACAAAAAAATGAATATGAAATTTCTTTTATTGCCCATTTCTTTTTTTGAATTTACCGTCAAAATAATTTTCTAATTTTACTAAGATTACTACTATTATTGTTTTTGGCTTTTTGCATATATGTTTATATTCGCCAACGTGCAACACGTATTCGGCATTCCCACAGTCCACTACCTTGCTGTCTGGTTTTCTATCAACTTTGGACAAATATGACAAAAAGTAATAAAAAATAATTGTTAACCATTAGAAAACAAAAATGTGATGATAATAAAAGAACACGTGATAATTAATGACTCCACCGAGTGATGCGAGGAAGGAACAAAGAGGTTTCCGGGTGGTTCTCCTTCATACCCGATTCGTATCCCTTTAAGCGGGTCCGGACCAGAAACATCCATTATCGCCACGTGACTATCAACATCATCAGTTACTATTGGTTCAAGCATTAAAAAAAGAGGATTAGATGATCTACGTAAATATGTTATATTATACTAACGTGATAAGCATACATAATTTTTATATATTATTATATATAAAATATAATTTATTTAATTTTTTAAATAAATTTAAAAATAATTAATTTATACACATATTATTTATTTATTAATTATTTTTATATAATATAACATACTACATAAATATTAAAAGTATATGTAGAAACTTCTTAAAAAAAAAAAGCTTGTTGCTGACAAGTTTAANCTGTAGAAACTTCTTAAAAAAAAAATGCTTGTTGCTGACAAGTTTAATGGAGAGGTTTCGGGGAATGTGATATTCGTCAACCTTCTTGAGTAGACAACACTACATAAATAATTCACGGACTTTGATAAAATTTCGGTAATACCCTTTGACTCAGACCGGAATCGTGTCAGTCACTTGGTATCACGCAATAGATTGTCCTTCTTACGATTAATAATGATATAATAAATATACATAATTTTTATATTTTATTAAATATAAAAATATTTTTATTTTATTTTTAAATAAATTTTAAAAATAATTAATTTATACATATATTATTTATATATTAGTTATTTTTATGTAATATGATATATCACATAAATATTAAAAATATCTAAAAAAATTTCTTAATTTAAATGCTTGTAAAGTTATCTTTATTAAAAATGAGAGATAATACTACATTTTTTTTTATTGAGAGAGACTCACATTTTGATTTTAGAGTTATTATGAAAATTTTAAAAAATTGAGTTACTTAGTATGGTCTAAAATAATTAATTTTTTATAAAATATATACAATAGTGATACAAAAAATGTGTAGAAAAATATATTAAAAATATTAAGAAATTTCTTAGATATTTTTTATATTTATGTGATGTGTCATATCATATAGGAATAGTCAATTGAATTACATGTATACAAATTAACCGCTTTAAAGTTTATTTGAAAAAATAAGATAACTTATATTTTATATCTAATCAAATATAAAAAAAAATTACGTATATTTATTATATTAGTGGTATGATATACTCATATAGTATCATAGAATCTTATAAATTTTATTAAATATTTTGATTTTGTTAAACTTAAATTTTATCAAATGTTTAAAATTTTAAAATATACATGGAGATTCAATTTTTTAAGATATTCACAATAACACTAAAATCAATACATGGATCCCTCCATAGAGAAGGGATATAGTGCTCCCTCCCACTAAAATTGGAAGGTTGTAGTGAGAGGTAACTTAGCAATCATTATTACTTAACCATTGTGTTCCATAAAATTCTGATTCGGTAAAATTATTTCGCAACACTTAAACAAAAATTATTTGAGCTTAGGATATTTTTTCTATTCGTTTTGATATATTTTTTTTCATTTTTTTTAATGATCATTAGTGACATTTTACTTAATTTGAACTTCTAAACTCTAAGGCCCATTGAAAAATTAACATTAATAAAAAATAGTATAATCCTCGCAATCTAGTTATGATTGGTGCATGTACAACTAAACATGCAGGTAAAGTGCTTAAACTTATAGATAAAGTTGGTCATTATATAATTTATTTCCAAAAGTTCCAAACTCTTATCTTTTTTGGGTGTAATTTGTCACTGATATAGGGAATTACTATGTTCAATCACTATATATTGATTTTGTAACCTTGAGCTTACCTTGAAAATAGAAATTTGAATGAATATATTCATAGTGGGTACAAATAGATTGTCATATAAATTAAGGACCTAATCTCATGTTCTGCTAATTAATGAGAACCTAAACTTATTAAACAGTGTATAATTCAACATTCAACATTTTATTAGTTTTGATTTAACACTCTAATGTCCTAACTTTAGAATAAGATAACCTCTCATTATCGTAAATTTTTTTGTTAAAAAAAAATCATTAACACGTATTGGCACATATCACTCTAGAATGATGGATTAGATTTTATTTGTGAAAAGGCCAAAACAAATCGATGCCTTCGATGATATTCTATTTCTATATACTATTGATTAAAAAAAAAAAAAAACTATCACTGGACATGAGGCGATACTCTACTAATTAGCTAAATGTTCGAACAAAGTGCAATTGCCAATAACTTAGGCCTTGTTTAGATAGTATAATTTATAGCTTATTAGAACTTTTCTACTAGTATAAGTGTTTTTAAGTAAGAAAAATAGTATTTGGATCAGCTTATATAAGTAACTTATTAACCCCTAAAAAACTATTTTAAGTTTATTTTATGAAGTCATTTTTTTAGGCTTTTTAGAAAAGTTTCATGCGAAAGTTATTTTCTTCATGACCGGCAAACTATTTTTGAAATTTATGAAACAATTATATCCTTGTTAATATTAGAAATTTCATGGAAATCCAACATTTCATATCTCACATTTAAAACCCAACATTTAAAAGTGATTTTTTAAGTATGTATCTAAACACTAAATAACTTAATTTAAAAGAAGCTTACGGTATAAAATATTTTTATAAAAGCGGTTAAATAAAATGTTTACCCAAATGAACTCTTAGTTTAGTGATACTTTCTTTAGTTATAAAAATTAAAAAATTAATGTCAAGAATTTTATTCTTATTATATATTTCTTCCCACTCATTTTTTAACGTATTACACTTCTTTATAAAAAAAAAAAAAAAAAATACAATTGACTCTGCTCAATAGCAGTTAAGCCGTCGATGTTGATATTTTCCACATGAACTTGTTTATTAACTTATCGTTGAATGGAAACAAAACTTTTCTGTCACTAACCATCAAACTATTTGCATATTGTGTGTTTTCTAGCATTCGGCTTTAGCTTCAACTACAAAATCATCGTCATCTGGATAATAAAAAGGCCTCCGTAATGGACGATAGACATTAATTAATTACATATATATACTGCATGATAATGATATCAAATGTTTCCCCTTTTGACTTGACTCAAAAGTACTCCCACCATATCACATTACAATCTTCATTATTAAGTTAAGCAATTTTATAATCTTATATATTATTTCAAAACGTATGCATTGGAGCAAATGGTTATCATCCATGGCAATATATGTTATTACTATGAAATGATCTAACATTTTAGTAAAGTCTCACTCATTAATTCACTAAATAATGTGAAGTCTTACAATTATGAAGTTGCTAAATAAAAGTGAACATATTAGTTTTTATTTGGATTTTCTCATAATTATTATGTTTTTATAATTTCTTTTTATGTCTTCACTTATATTATAGTAAGTTTAACCAACAAACGTGTAGATCATCTGGTAAGGGGGTGTTATAGCTTAATCAAGGGTCTCAAGTTTGAACCTTTGAGTATACAGCTGCGTCCTTCTTGGTTCGAAATCGGATTAGTCGGACGAAGTCCAGACACAAGTGAAAAATAAAAAAAAAAAATTTATAGCAAGTTTTATTTAAGTTAATTGTTGTTCTTTTTAACTAAAAGGGAAAATGGGCTAGAATAGGGACAAATCAAAAACCAATACCATACAAATTGAGACAAACAAATTTTATCATAGATTGAAACAACGTAGCTCCACGCCATCAAGTAATACCCAAAAAAAAATATTTATTGAAAATTTCAATTTTATTTTAACAATATTATAATTTATATAAACAAATCAACGTTAGAAAAACCTTACTCGGTGCAAAAATATTCTAATTCTATCAACCGTACACTCGGGCTTCCGTAGCTGACTTCCTGCGAACGAAACTTCCTTAAAACCGAGTAATACACATCCACATCGCAATTAGGGTGAAGATGTAATTATATCCTGCTTCAAGGGCATTTGTTACCTGCGTGTAAATAACTATTAAAATCAATCAAATTATAAAGCCCACTGATTAGTGTGATACATCATTTTATTTTCAGGACTCCGGTGACGGCTGACAGATAAGGTCTCTCTCTACTTTCAGCTCTGAAAACACTCTCTTCCGAGGAATCTTTGCCGCAGAACTTAGCCTGAGAGCTTGGACCCTCTGAGTCTGAGGTATGTCTTCCATTCACCGACACTCCCAAATCTTTTGTTTTTGATCCTGATGTGTTTCTGGCCACTGCCTTATGTTGTTTCATCAATCTTTCATCATGGGTGGCAAAAGGATTCTTTTGGGTCATTGCTTCTGTGAACTTATCTGATATGCTACGGGTTTGTGGGTTATGGGTGGGTGTAAGAATCTGCTAAAAGATCGGTTTTTGTTTTCAATTGTTAAATTTTCATGCCTAATTTGGCGTCTGAAGGTGGAATTTCCGTGTTTTTTTTCGAACTCTTTTGATCTTTTAGCAGTTGTAGGGTTTGGGGGGTGCGAAATGAAAATCTACTTTCTTTGTCGGTGAGTTTGATACAACTTCATGTGTGTCTATGTTTTTTCTTTTTTTTTATTCCAACACCGGTTTTCGGAAACATAAAGTGTGGTATGTGCTTGTTGTAGACTTGGTATTTGCGATGAACGTTGAACATCAGTGCCGTGTAATGATTTGATGTGCTTTTGTTTTTATCGCTGGTCAATCTAGATTAACAGTAAATCGTCTTTCTTTTCTTTTTTGACGGTTGTAACTCATTTATTGAGGAAAACTGAAACTTTTTCTCTTTCCCAAAAAGTTGAAAAATTATGAATTTGGTGGCCAAATGATGGCTTCCGTGTGTCTTTACATTTTATTTTATTTTTTCGTTTTTTTTCCTTAATGAGATAATGCTATCAAATTTTCAGAGAGTCCTTCTCCTTAATTGTTTGTGGCTCTGATACGGTAATGATTGTACGTGCCAATATATGTATGCAGAAGTTATTTCTGAAGAACACGAAGAATCTGGCCTTGATTTTACTCTTTTTTTAGTCTCGACTTTTGATTAAATAAGCTCAAGTTCTTTCCTGATCTCTCATTACTTCAGAAACTATCAATTGTAGAAATTGAAAATATTGCTCGGATATAGATAATGTTCTGAAGGTATTGACTTAAAATTGTAAGATCTTAGGGAGGTCATTTATGGAGGCTTAATCTGTTATGGATTTCTTTACCTAAGAACTTTTGATCAGGAATCTCCTTAGTGATCTTGGAATTCTTTGCACATTGTCATAAATTTTTTGTAGTTGGAATCTTCTTTTCTCTAGCATATATCTCTATCGTATAAAATCTTGCTCGATTAAGCTATTCTGTCTTTTTCTTTTTGTGGGTCTTTGTTTTATCAACATCCAAGCTGCATTAATAATTATCACCCTGTTATGCAGGTTTTGGTTCTTTTATACATCTGCATCTAGCAGCTTATCAAAATGGTGGTTGACTATTCAGCAAAACTGGGTAAATGTGCTTTCTGCATTTAGCAAAACAAGTGACCCAGAGAAATTGCAAAAAACCTTCCCAATTACAACGGTTGACTACTCATTATTCTGATTGCGTTCTCTTGCCTCAGTAAATAATTTGTGTTTTAGATGCAAACGTCTCAGAAACACCCAAATGGTGTTCATTTGTACCACCAGCCTATGCAAGATATTGATCCCTACCATGTATCTCATTACCAAATCTATCATAGCAATTTGAGCCATGATATCCATGATAGCAGCAGCCAGGGAACCACTGTTTCTTTTGAAACCGACAAGGAGCAATACTTTACCCTGGAATCATCCCCAGCAACCTCTGCTCTCATAGTTTGTGATTCCCCTTCCGGTGCCAGTGTATCATCTAATAGGAGTCCCTTTTCTCCACAAGGTTCATGCTTGTCGGATCAGCACCAGTTCTCTGACAACACCTACGGTTCACCAATAAGCGGGTCCTCTAGTGCTGATGATGGCAATGAATTGAAGCACAAACTTAGAGAGCTGGAGATTTCATTGTTGGGGCCTGAATCAGATATTGTTGACAGTTGTTACTGCAGCTTCAAGGGTGGCTACCAAACTTCTCCAATGGCTGGATGGAATTGGGATCAGGTTGCAGAAATGATTCCAAAGTTAAACTTGAAAGACGTTCTCATTACTTGTGCACAAGCCATGTCTGAAGGTGATATTCCAAGAGCAATAGGCTGGATGGATAAAATATTGGTAAAGATGGTATCAGTTTCTGGAGAGCCAATCCAGAGGTTGGGCGCTTACTTGTTGGAAGGGCTTAGAGCGAAGTTGGAATCATCAGGGAGTATGATCTACAAAGCCTTGAAGTGTGAACAGCCAACAAGCAAAGAACTGATGAGTTACATGAGCGTCCTATATCAGATTTGCCCATATTGGAAGTTTGCTTACACATCTGCTAATGTTGTCATTGCAGAAGCAATGGAAAATGAATCCAGCATTCATATCATTGACTTCCAAATTGCTCAGGGCACTCAGTGGATGTTGCTTATGCATGTTCTTGCACGTCGCCCTGGTGGGCCTCCATTCATTCGGGTCACTGGTGTTGATGATTCGCAGTCATTTCATGCTCGCGGTGGAGGACTTCACATTGTAGGACAACGTTTGTCAGAATATGCCAATTCACTTGGTGTACGATTTGAGTTTCATAGTGCAGCCATGTCTGGTTGTGAGGTTCAACGAGAAACTCTAGGAGTTCAACCTGGGGAAGCCCTGGCTGTGAATTTTCCTTATATTTTGCACCACATGCCAGATGAAAGTGTGAGCACAGAGAATCATAGAGACAGGCTGTTGAGATTGGTCAAGAGCTTGTCTCCCAAGGTTGTGACCCTTGTCGAGCAAGAATCCAATACCAACACTTCTCCCTTTTTCAACAGATTTGTTGAGACCTTGGATTATTATGCCGCCATGTTTGAATCGATAGATGTTGCCCGCCTCAGAGATGATAAGCAACGGATTAGTGCAGAGCAGCATTGTGTAGCTCGGGACATTGTCAACATGATAGCATGTGAGGGGGCTGACAGGGTGGAAAGACATGAACTTTTAGGGAAGTGGAGGTTAAGATTTACCATGGCCGGATTCACACCATGCCCATTGAGTTCCTCAGTGGCGGCCGCAGTCAGTGATCTATTATCGAAAGAGTATCATGAAAATTATTGGATTAAACCGAGGGATGGTGCGCTATATCTTGGCTGGAGAAGCAGAGCTATGTCCACCTCTTCCGCGTGGAGGTGAAACTCACTGACTACTTTTGAGATTTGTATATTTCCTTCTCTGTCGCCCCTTCTTCCCTCGTTTTTGACCTTTAGCATGATTTAGTTGTTAATCCGCAGTTCCTCCATAGGATTTGAGATTTAGCTTTGTTCCAACATGTAGCCTTTTCTGTATTAGACAGCTAAATATCAAAATTTGCTGTAAATGTCAAATACTAAAATGAAAGCAAAGAGATGTTAATTATCCTAGACTTAATTTTCCTGTGCTTAGTTAAGTTAGCATTTAGCAGGGATGCAGGGTTTATAATACAAATCTCACGTTTAAGTTACTGAGAATTAGAATCAATCTATGGTAATAAAACCTCTCCAGACCAGAGGATCATCACAGTATGAATTTTCATTATGCATTATTTAATCAAAATTAAAATTTGAACTCCGAATTTCATCTTTGTTTTCATGGTGGTATGATTAAACAACGATTATTCAAGTTTTATTTGTATTGAACAGAAGTGGATCTTTAAGTTGTCATGCAGTATGATATAACTAACTTCTCAATGGCGTTGTATAAAAAATGCAATGATCTTTTTGTAGCCATTTTTACGTGTAAATAGTAATTTCTCTTTAAGATATTAAAGGGGATTTCTTAAATAGTAATTTAGATAGAAAAAAGAAGAGAAGTGAGAGGCACGCATTTTACATGTCAAGCCTCGAGTATTAAATAATACGGAGAATATCTCACCAAAAAAAAATTAATACAGAGATTAAACGCATGGTTCGTTTCTTGTAATGGAAAAAAAAATGAATTAAATCACATTGGTTGCATGAAGCATTGAACCTGCCATTAGTGTCAGATTCAAAGGCGACCGAATTGTTAGGTGTCAATTTCTGATTTGCCAAACCCCCATGAGAACGGTTATTGTGGGAAGGCCTTGAACCTTTGTCATGCAAATCTCACGCCAAACCAAACTTTCTTTTTGTTTTTCCTTTTTTTAAGGCCAAAAAGAAAAATACTCTGGTTCATATTTTACACCCTTTACGTACAAATTCGAATTGCTTCGCTCCCCAGTAATTGAATCTGCACTGGTTAGTAGGCATCTCTTCAATCTCAATCTTTTCCCCTCCTGTTTTTGTTGCATATATACAAAGAATTAAACTTTCCAACTTCAGCAATCGAAATTAGATGAGTTTCTAAAATTTTTTTTGATGAAATTTCACCATATTCTATGAATGATCCTCTCTTGTTATTTTGTATCTGATATAACATATGCAGAAGCTGATCGAAAATCACTTTTCGTTTTTTTTTGTTGGTTATTATCATTATTATTTTTATTTATTTGTTTTCCTGGCATTTACTTGATTGGAGTCGATTCTGCCAAATTTCTGTGAATTTAATTTTCAAGGAAAGGTTGGTGATTGCAGAAGCTTATTTTGATCCTAAAGGAAAGTAAAATAGCCCAGAAAATTCAATTTTGCTCGTTTTGACATTCACATTTCAGAAAGCTGTTAACGTTCTTTTTTGGGCTA
Organism: Cercis canadensis; assembly: GCA_003255065.1. Classification (NCBI taxonomy): domain Eukaryota; kingdom Viridiplantae; phylum Streptophyta; class Magnoliopsida; order Fabales; family Fabaceae; genus Cercis; species Cercis canadensis. The sequence continues at coordinate 599,067 of QAOA01000562.1, read as the reverse complement.
AAAAAATGAATCTGGGTTTTACAGTTAGGGATGAACTGAGAATGATGCAGAAGATATATCAGTGAGTTTTTTTCTTTCCCTGAAAAATGAGTGGAATTTGTTGAAGACCAATGATCAAATGGTTGTTTTTTGATGGGTGTTTAGAGAAAAGCTCAGCTAAGTATGGAAGAGTTACCAAAGAGAGCCGAGTTGCGCAGAATACAAAGGGAGCAAGAAAGGGAGAGGCGCCGTATACGTGATAGGCAAAGAAGACAATCCATGACTCAAGAACAGAGAGAAAGACATTTAGCTAGACGGCGCAGGAACTATCAGCTCAGAAGACAGAGAGCTGCAAATGCAAGATTCTACCCTCAACCTCTAGAATCTAGCACAGGGGAAGCCAGTACCAGTGATGAGCATCAAAGGGTAACTAAAACTTGTTCTACTTCAGATTATAGACCCCTCTATAATAGTGTCCCTCATCATGCTCTTAACCAAGGGCAAGAAAGATTAAATTTGGAAACCAAAAATATTGATGGTGAGTTCTTGTAATTATGATAAATGAAAGGCCAAGGATGTTATTGTTGCTTTTAATTACTTTTGTTGAACTAAAATCTATGGCATTCTTTGTTTGGTTCCTTTTTGCTAGTGCAACAAATAGGATCCTCAGTTCATGTGGAAGCACTACCTCATACAGCAAGCAATTTGCCAAAAAGGTTGCGTCTAAATCACATAAGACATCTTGCACGAAACTTGATAAATCCCATCGGTGATAGTACTAGTAATCACCAACTTGCAGCAGAGCTAATAGCAAAGGGAGATGTATCTGTTAATGGTAAGTTCGACAAATAACAGATTCAGGTATCTAAATCACATAACGCATCTTGCACTTAAGTTTCACTGTTCTGAATAAATTCAGGTAGCAGACCAAATACATTGCGTTTAAATCGCGTCAAGCGTCTTGCTCGATCAATAAATTCTGCTTCCAAAGAAACTCTAGTTCCGAACCTCAATGGAACAGTGGAAGGTGCTGATGGCATTTTGAAAATCTTATTATCCAATATATGTTGTTATGCTGTACATTGTTTCTTAATGTAGCTGTTTGAATTCAGTGGAAAAGAATCTGCAACCGGAAGGGACTCAGTCAATTGGTAATCAGAGCCAAGCTGTATAGCCTCTAACATTCGGACATAAAAGCGAATGGTTTACTCTAATGTACATTATAAGCAGGTTCATATCTAAGAACTTATAGCTGATATTGATAGAGCATTTACTTATTTTTCTAAAAAAATTACTGTATCATCTTCAGGTAAATGCTCGTGGCTCTTGAAGAAAGAGGAAAAATTTGGTCGATCACATATCAATTTAATTGACAGCATTCTTATTGAATAAATGTGAGTTTGAGACAGTAAACTAACTTGATGGCATTGGCATGTTATCATCTGTATTCCTCTTGTTTCAAGTGAGAAAGGATCTTTTGGTAGTAACAGTGTCCATTTGTTCTTTATACAGTGATAGAATGTAGAAACAAGTGAATAAGAATATTGAATTGTACGTGGTGGTGATTTTATTTGTTCTTTACAAGTGAATAATATTTTTCTTTTTTCAACTTTGAACTGTATTTCTGCAATTTCCAGTTCCAACTTTTAACACTTTGTTTTTGTCTTATCTCCTTTGATATCTATCCTGTAGTTGCATTCTCAGCACACTTTTACATAGTGATGCTTATCAGCTGTTATCTTTTCTCCTCAGTAATTCTCTTGTTAACACAGTGATTTCAATGACCCGGATGCAGAACACAAAAGAATATGGGTGGCAAGAGCTTCTCAGAAAATTGCTTGGTGAAGCTCATCAATGCTCTATAGAAATTACATCACTGTAGGAGAAAGCTTTCCATAAGGCTGAGCTGAACCTGAACACTGCCATTCAGCACCTGGGAATTGGGTGGGGAAAGATAACTCTGATGTCCCAAAAATAACTAGTAATATTCTAAGATCGATTTTCAGATTGCTTGGATATATATATATATATACTTATATGCTAAAATTTGATTTGTTGTTGAACATTTTTATGATTATATGATTAAGTTAATTTAATTAGAATAACTACATCTCTTCGTTGAGGAAGAGTGTTTAGTTCCAAATCCTCCTTTCCTAGCATCATCAATATCAACAAAAAAAAATGACTGAGTGGTTATTATGTTCTCTTGTCCATATACAAGACTGGACTAATGTGGAAGAGTGGAAATCATTGTTCCTTGAAAGGTGAAAACAATTGTTTTGCCACAAAAAAAAAAAAAAAAAAATCTGATTATTTAGCATTTTTCTTATTCAGTGCTATGTACTTGACGTACAAAATCCTATCTTTTATTTAAGTCTTTTTTAGAAAAATTGTAAGCAATCTAAAATTGGTGTAATGTAACTATATATTTTAGAATTTCACCCTCTAATTATTTGGAGTTGAACTAACACAAGTACATAAAAAGAAAAGGCATCTCAACTAAGTTATGAACTAAAAAAATTCAATATTTTGGCCTCGAAGGATTAGGAGGAAATGACATTTTCTGTTGCAAAAAGGATTAAGAGTTTATGAGCAACAAATAGTTATATATATTTTTTGAAAATCAATTTAATAATAATCTTTATTTTCTGGAAAAAAAAAACATAAAAAGAGCTCAAAATTGTAAATATCTGCACTTGCTTAGAAACAAATTTTTATAGAGTAAAATTGATTTCAATTAAATTGCAAAGTTATAAAATTGATTTACAAATAAATATAATTCTAAAAATATTATTGTTCCAAAGGCATTCTTAATTGATCGGTATGTTAATGGCACTATTGATTAACATAAATATTAGATGTTCGATTGATATTTTAAATCATCAAAAGCATCAATCGATCTCAAATAATGTAAATATTTAGATGATTGAAAGAAAAATATGATAAAGAATTGACGAAGCAAAAAAGAAAAAATAGTGTTCACATTGTCACGTGAACTTGCGGTGGCTACCATTAGTGTTACTTTTCTTATATTCTATTTTCTCTATTTTTTCGCAACCCCTATCATAATAGGAATAGTGAAAATCAGGATAAGAAAATTAGGTATAATTTTACTTTCTTATTCTATATTCTCAATCCTAATTGTATTGGGAATGGTGTTATTATCTGGAGCCAAACTCTTTGGTCAAGTGACAGAATCCTTATATAATTGTGATGTTTATGGAAAATTTTTATGGTGATTTAGGTCATTGATCTATCTCCTTTGTTTCTTTCTTTGTACAACCATGAAGAATTCTGCTAAAAATAGCTCTGAAGCACCAAGAAGCTCTCTAGCAACAAGGAGCTCTCTTGATTCTTCAGTTAATGACACGGCTTATCTTCTCGATCAAATCAGAATAGAATGTGAAAAGGAAGAGAGCATTGAAGCCGCAGGAACTTCTTTGCAGGGCAACAGTTCTCAATCTTTCCCTGCTAATGGCTCTTCAAACCAAACCCACCAACTGGGTTTTGAACCTGATTATAGCTACAGAACTTGGCTCGATAATCCATTGCTATTACCAACGCCTCTGTATCCCACAAGTATCCAAACAGGTTTGAATTTAAACAATGGAGGTACGCTTTCAATTTCAATGCCATACCATTCTAGTTTCTTGCATCGCAAGTATACCCAAATACACAAACTCAGACTTTTGTTTATGCATTCCTTTTGTATGTATTATTGCTTATACCAAGTTCAGGCTCATTTATGGAGTATACCAGTTAATTTAGTTTCCCATAGCGTAGCATAAACATAGGCATGTTTCCAATCTATTGTACTTTCTCTATATAAGTGAATGAATGCTCTGCCAAAAGATCAATTTGAAAATTGATCTTCTATGTATTTGTGGCCAAGTAATAATTTTTATGGGTGTTTTGATTTGATTGAAAAATTTGTAGATTTTGGAGTTAATGGATCCATACCTTATTCGGCTTGGGTAAACCAAAACATGCCCTCTGTGGACATGCCATCCACATCCTATTCAGCACGCCAATGTGACCCCTTTAATGGACTTTCATCTTTGTCCAGCTGGGCTCACCAAAATGGTGGCAACAATTCACCTATTTGGGGAGTGGCACATAACTTGATGCAGACAAATTTGAGCATGAACAATGGTTTTGCTAGTGAAAGTCCTCAGTTTGATCAATTTGCAACAACTTGGGGAGGGACAGATAACTTAATGCAGAAAAACTTGAACAATGGTTTTGCTAGTGTAAGTCCACAGATTGATCATTTTGCAGCAACTTGGGGAGGGAGAAATAACTTGATGCAGAAAAACTTGAACAATGGTTTTGCTAGTGTTAGTCCTCTGATTAATCAATTTGCAGCAGCTGAAAAGAATGGGCCTTTCTCTATTAGTGAATGGAACAGAAGTTCAGGGATTTTTGGATGTCTGCGTAATCAGAAAAGCTATGAAAATGGTGGACAGGATGGGATTCAATTTGGGCAAATAGATATGGTTCAGATGGCTAATACTGAACAAGGGTCAAAACGATTGCAAGAAATTCTGGCTCATAAGAATGAAAGGATGACGAATATGATATTTGAGAAGACTTTACAAGGCATGCTACTGATAATGAATGACAAATATGGACAGTTTCTTTTCGCGAGGCTTATTGATACTTGCAATCCCACTCAATTGTCCATGATTGTTGCAAAGATAACCTCAAGAGCTGAAGATCTTTTGGAAACTTCTTGTCACTCATTTGGGTAATTATCTTCTGTGTCAATGTTTTAGAAACTATTCTGTATTTGGTGCATATGATATGATTAACTGATACCATAACTTTTGCAGATCACAATCTATTAAAAGGCTGATCAAAGTGCTTGAGAGATCACCACTAATCGCCGGAGTCACATCAGCACTGTCTTGTATTTTCTATAGTTTGATGACTCATAAAACAGGTTCACATGCTATATTGAAGTGTTTTGAGGTTTTTACTTCTCAACAGAATGAGGTACAAGTTTCATATCATATTTTTCAAAAGCTTGAATCTTTGTCTAAAACGTGACAACGAACTAACTTCCTGAACTCTTTTTAGTTTTTATTAATCCTAATTCTGAATTGCCTAGTTATTTCATTGATTGCAGGTACTGCATAGAAAAATGGAAGCACAGTGTATTGATCTGGCCACTCATGAGATAGGATGTGTATCTTTAAACCGATCTATTCAGTATATCAAAGGTGACCTCAGATATCAACTTCTGCATAAAATCTCTGATAATGCAGCATTCCTCGCTAAAGATCCTCACGGGTATTAATCTTTCTCTCATACCACATAAAGCACCTCCCATTCTGTTTTGCAATTTTGTTTCAAAAATTCAGCTGATGAATTGGGACTTGTTCAGGAATTTTATTATGCAGAGTGTCATTGGGATAGGAAATCCTGCTTTCACTCCAAGGATCTGCTCATTGCTTAAAGGACACTATGTAGAGCTCTCAATAAACGTAGGTGGTAGTCATGTGGTAGAAAAATGCTTAACATCTCGCTGTCCCGAAATGATCTTTGCAGTTCAGGATCTTCTAAAATATGAGAAACTTGGCCATGTTGCAATAAATCAATACGGAAACTATGTGATTCAAACAGCTCTACGAGAAACAAAGGTAAGAGCTTTGGATAGACACATAGAGCATCTCTCTAAGGATGTGATTCTTATTGTTAATCTTCAGTTTTATGCTTCACCTTTTTCCTGACTTGCTTTTCAATTTTCTTTTGTTGTGAAGAGGATTGGTAGTCCACTCCACCAAGAGCTTCTGAGCAAGATTATATCACTAAGAGAACTTAATCATGGATATGGAAAGAAAGTTGTCAACTATATTCAACGAGGTTGTCCACTGGACAAGTGAGCATGAGTTGGTATGTATGAACAAGAGCTTGTATGCTATTTGTCATCTGTCCCTGTTGATGTTACTGAAGTACTTATCATGAAGTGAGGAGTTTTTTCCTCTTCTGTTATCAGTTACTAGTCTTTTTGAACTGATGATGAAGCCTTGTCCTTTCTCATATGCTTGTGTAATATCCGGATTTTAAGTTACACTTCAATTTTAGTATTGGTTGTAGTGATTACGAATTTATAACGACTCATTTTTAAATCTCTATTGCTATTTCATCTCCAAAAAGAACAAAATTCTCGATTGCTATTCTGTTGTTGGGCAGGCAAGAGCACGTAAAGGATTACAAGGAATCATGAAACTATGTTCCTTTTCAACGATTTTTTTTTTTTTTTCCGCTGAAAGAAATACATAAAATTTAAACTCTTCTTGGTGTTTTATATATGCTACTGGAATAGAGGGTTGAGTATAAAGCTTGTTGACATTGCCACCAGCTAGCTTTCATAGCTCAGTTGGTTAGAGCACCCGTTTAGTAAGCGGGAGGTCTTGAGTTCGACTCTCAATGAAAGCAGCTTTTTTTTATTTTTGTTTTTCTTCAGGTTTCACTGCTTTAAGCAGCAACTATGAGTCAACTTTTTAGTGACTTACTCAACAATGGCGGCCAAGTATTTGGCACATGTATCCTAACCTTACTCATCATTCTTCGGATACACAAATTAACAAACTAATGAAGAATAGATTTAAAATGAGTCTTTAGCTATTGAATTTTGAAGAAATCATATTGGCTAAATCGTATCAAGTTTCTGCCCTCGTTTTAAAGGGCAAGTTATGAGCATTATACTGAGCAAAAGAACAAATTTAAGCATAGTAGAGGGAAGACCCCAAAATAAACATGGTAAAGGAAATCCAAAAACCACCATATGTGTACCCAATAATAAAGCAAATTTGCGCATAATAATAAGCTTATTGGGGTTTTAGGAAAAATAATATTACATACATACTAACTAACTTCTCACCATTTTATACTAACAACTAAAAAATTTAAGGGAAATTAGTTTAAGTGCATCCAATTAAACTTAAACGGTATCATCAATTATGCGAGTGAGAAGTAGTATAAGGCTGATTAATGTGTAAGTAATATTATTCTAAAGATAATGTATTTTTGCTATGTTTGGGAGTTTGAAGGGGATGGAATATAATGGATTATAAAGAAAAGGAAATGAGGGAGAGTTACCTTCCACTTGTTTGGATGTTTAAGTAAGGAAGGGATGAGAACTACCTTTCTCTTGTTTGGGAGTTAAGTGAAAGTGGAGGAGAAGGGATAAGTTATAAAAAAACAAAATTTCTAATATAGTCTTCATGTTTTAAATTTGGACCTTTCTGACATAATAGAGAGGCATGTGATACTTCATTGGCATGATAACATTAATCACCACTGATGTAAAATCACTTAATCTTGATCATTTATTTTTTTAACAATTTTAATTACTTTTCACGTTAACAATTGTTATGCTGCCACATCAAATAAGTATTATATACTTCCATAGTATGATAGAATCATATTTAAATTTTGAAAGGAACTTAAAAGAGATGTTAGTAATTTCATTTTTTAATTAAAAATGTGATCAATTTTATTGCCTCTTCACCCGATTTGAGGGGAAATAAAATTTGAGGGTTTGAGGGGACAATGAAATTGAATCCCTTTTTATTCCATTAATTCCTTTTGTTTAAAATAAGACAATGTAATGTTACTTTTCACTCTTTCATTGCATTATTTTCCTCTGTTCCATCCATCCAAACATAGCATTAGAATAGAAAGATAAATAGAAACTGAAATCTCTTTTTATTTTTGGGCTTTTGTTTCCATGTCAGATTTTTCAGTGGCCTTCACTACTAGGGTCTGGACCATCCGGTCTAATATAAGCCCAGTTTTTAATTTCTTTGGGCCACAATAAAGTCTTCTACTTTTGTCCACTTTGTCGGGTCAAGCCCATCCACCCAGCAGACTCATTCTCTTGGAAGTGGTAACGTGTTGAAGCCCTAATTTTTTACGGGCGGTGATCATTCAAGCTATGAGTCATTATTAGCCACCAGCTCTATATCGAACGGCTCATATCTCACGCCTCAACACTATAAGTTTCAGGGTCTGAACTCCTCTCTCGTTGTCCTCCCCCCCTCTCTCATTGTCCTCCCCTAGGGTTTTAGCTCATGCTATTCGCAATTATATATCGGTTTCTACCCGGCGAAACGCAGCCGGTGTCTTCCTGCTCAGCATTTGAATAGTATGAAGTCTTTTGGAAGATGATATATTGATATCTATGAGGAATCAAAGCTCACTCCTTTCCTCTGATAGATCTCTGATGGCAGGAATCCAACCCAGTTGGATCTATCGGATTAGGTTTTTATTGAGGTTATTCCCAGCTTGTGTCTCTGTTCTAGATCATGAAAAAAATCCTATTTTATAGTATATAGTCTTACAATTTTGGTCATAATCGTTTTGGTGACGGGGGATGCACTCAAGTCCCTAACTTTATTATTGGGGGCAAACTTGTTGCTGTGTTTGCATAATCCCAAGTTAACGTCACAAACAAATGTTGGTCGACGTTGATGGTCCTCCCTCTTGGGAGCTCCTCCGTTGATTCGTGTCTCATATTCCATCGCCTTGTGGAGCAGCGTTGCTGCCTTTACTATTTGGGACTGGCCATGAGACAAACATTTTTACCTGAGCTTTTATAAAGTTTTTTTGTTTTTGTCTATTACTGATTCCATCTATCATCTATGATAGTTGGAGTTAAATACCATTTATCGGCATTTTATTACTTGCATTGTTGTTATAATTTTGTTAACAAACTGTGTTTGATTTTAAAATCTGAGCCAAGGATGAGATCAGTTACCAAATACACCATCTTTCGGGACTGAATGGCTTATATGCCTTGCTGACATTCTGCAATTCTGAGGCTTTTGTTATTTCGTAGACTATTTGTCCTGCTTCTCTGCTTTTGTGTAGGCAAATTGAGTGCAAAACTTCTACGCTCTGGCTTTTGTTACTTCTTGATTAGTTTCATGTCCTGTTGTCGTTACCATTGTTGTTCTCTGTAGCGTAGAAATCTGACCCCCTGTTATATCTTCTCTTTGTCAGAGAGATGAATAAGTTGCTGCATAATGGGTTAGAACTTAGAAGATTGAAATTTCTAGTGTGTTTTAGTTGGTTCTCAATATCAGGTGATCACAGTTCAAAGTTCAAACCATTGGGTGTATCTACTGTTATGGAGTCTAACTAGCCAACACTAGAATTTATCAAAAAGATCTGATGCTCGTTGTCTTACCATATACTTACCTATAGTTTCTATTGTCTGTTCTTCAAACTGATCCTCATCTTATTTTTCCCGAAAAGAAAAGAAAAAATCTAATAAAATTACATATATTTAAAAACTAAATCCCAGAAAAATGTAAGTTAATTATATATATATATATATATTGAATTATGAGTTATATATTTTATAAATTTAAATTTATGTTAATTATAAGTATATTTAAAGGTTAAGTGACCAAAAAAATATACTTTCGTTTCCGAACAAATATGGTTGCACAAAGAAGTGTACTTATCCAATATATAAATAATACTTAACTTATAATTAATGTGTCAAGTCTACTTATCCAACACATACCTTAAAAGTAATACTGAAGTTTGTAACAAAAAGAAGCTTTGACTTGTCACATTGCATTTATAGCATGACCTGCAATGGAAAATTAGAGAAAAATAATTTTAAGACTCCTTAATTAAAAGATTAAAGTAACATGTTACCGAATTCAAATATGAATGTACGGTATTATCTTTTATTTTAATCAGAAAATGTACAGTAATATTTAAAGTTAGTAAACCATGAAAAGAGTTACACCTCTATAGAGTTAAATGGATTAATCCACTATTCCTATTAAACGCGATTAACTATGCAATAATCTGTATGTTTCCCTATTAGCTTGTAATTCGAATATTTTCTTTGGGTGCATAACTAGTTTTTGTAAGTCCTTTATTTTTCACCAATTTAAATGTAGTGTTATATGATTTCACTGATGACAACATTCACAACAACGTTATATCATATAATAATAAAGGGACAGAAAATCAAGATGATAAAATAATTTTTTATATTGATATTGTCTTCACTAACACACTTATTTTCAATTTTTTATGTTTAGTTTATTGTAGAACTTGAAATTGAGTATCTCCTTCGTAGGAATTCCTTGCACGGGAAATTGAGGATAGTTGTAGTTTGTACTTTCAAGGGGCTCTTTGATTTAAATATTATATTTTAATAATTTATTTTTTTTATTATTGTAGTTTTAAAATTATTTATTTTATTATTATTATTTGTTTAAAAATAAATAAATATCAACAAATATGACTCATGGATATGTTTTATGCCATGCAATGTCTTTTGAGAATTTATCACATAGCATATGGTGTGTCAAAGTTATATCGTCACATATTATATAATATTAAATTAAATAGTTTTAAAATTATGTAAATAAATTGTCAAAATACATTGTTGAAGTCAAAGAACCTTTTTCAATTGTCACTATCCTTCAATAACATGCCCAATTATTGGTTTCCAAATTTTTTGGTATGTTGTGGCTGACTACTTTTTTCTTGGCTACTAACTAAAAGTGTTGCAATCTGTATAGGATAGAAATGAGTTTAGCCAATGAGACAAAAGATTTTTATTATTAGATTCTTTTTTAATTTTTTAATTTAAGAATAAGATTAATGAAAAAAACTGATAAAGAGAAGTTCGATGGACATGCAATGAAAGAAGAGATGAATAACAACACGTAAGTTTCACCGCCAAGCAAAAGTTTCACTCCTATTGGAATTTAGGAGTGACAACAATTCTTTTTTCCTAATGAAAAACTAAAATTCTGGAAAGAGAAAAGAAGCACGAATAAGAGTATAAATCCTAAGCAATTTGCAGAGGTTTAATGCTAAAATGAAAGTGTGATATTAATTTTCATTACTGCCATGGCATTCTTTTAGCCTTTGATGAGTTTTTAAATAAATTGTATGGCCTATAATTTATCGTAATCCTCTTAGATGAGTGATTAATGTAAGACACGGTAAGAGTAATTGAGATTTGTCATGAGTGAACAAGTTTAACTAGGAGAAGGAAACAGCTTTCGATAAGGATTATATAAACCTTTTAGAGATTAGAGAAGAACGTGATTAACTACAATAGCTATTATAGCTATCCATTAACTCATTCCTTTTCATTATTTTGCTATTTCTTCTTCTTCTTCTCAAGCGCTGAATCAAATATTGTCAGCAAGTTTATATTTGAGAGAAGCTCGTTCTGCTTACTTCCTATCCTCAAGTTCAAAACTTTGATCCTCCATTGTTTGTTCTTCCCCTTTTGAACTCATCAAACATGGCGTACGTAGATGCTGATCCTTCTGATAAAGATGCTGAACCTTTTGTTCAAATTGACCCAACAGGCCGATATGGAAGATACAAAGATTTGCTTGGCTCTGGTGCAGTGAAGAAAGTTTATCGCGCTTTTGATCAAGTAGAAGGAATAGAGGTGGCTTGGAACCAAGTTTGCTTGAAAAGATTCATGGACGATGAAGACATGATGAAGAGGTTGTTCTCCGAAATCGCTTTGCTGAAGAGCTTGAAACATGACAACGTCCTTGCCTTGTACCATGAATGGACAGATACAGAGAAGAGGACTCTGAATTTCATCACCGAATATTGTACTTCTGGGAATCTCCGATACTATAGGAAGAAGCACCGACTTGTTTCAATGAGGGGTGTGAAGAAGTGGTGCAGACAAATACTGAGGGGGTTGGAGTATCTTCATCAGCATGAACCCTGCATTATTCATAGGGATCTCAATTGCAGCAACATCTTCATCAATGGCAATCTTGGGCAGATTAAGATTGGAGATTTTGGCTTGGCAACTGCAGTGGAGGGGAATCACAGGGCTCATACTATGATTGGGACTCCAGAGTTCATGGCACCAGAGTTGTATGAAGAAAACTACACAGAGAATGTGGATGTATACTCTTTTGGGATGTGCTTGCTTGAGATGGTGACACGTGAAATTCCATATAGCGAGTGTGATAACGTTGCCAAAATTTACAAGATGGTAACATCTGGGAAAAGGCCGAAGGCCATGAACATGGTCAAGGACCCTGAAGTTAAGACTTTTGTTGAGAAGTGCCTTGATTCTGCGAGACCATCAGCTTCCGAGCTTCTCATAGAACCCTTTTTTGATGGGCTTGATGATGACGAAGAACCTTCTGATATTAGTTGATTTTTCCTTTTGATTATGTATAGCTTTTAGAAATAGGTTAGGTGTAGTTAATTGAGATTTGACTACAAAATCAGATTTATATTTATGACTGGTTTTATCTGATTATTTCTCAATGAAGAATTGTTCTCAATAATTTAAGATTGACATTTTTTTTAACCTTACTACTACGTTTTAGCCCTGGCTGCAGCCCAATGCATTGTTCCCTGAGCTATCTATATTTGAAGTGAGCAAGAGGCGAGGAAATACAGAAGCAGCTTATGTGCAGAAATTTTTTTCTGTTAAATAGAATTGGCCTAATCTAATTCAATAACCATAACAACTATAACTCGGAAAGTTTCAAACAAGATCAGTTTCAGCTACACCAACCTTACCTCTACACAAAATATACATCTAATGTTCTAACCAGTACCAACCTTTGTGTAGCTGCCAAGAAAAGTTGGCCAATTTATGTATAGGAGCCACATTCAAGTTTTTGAGATTCCAGGACATATCTTGCTGCTTCCACAGCTACCTGTCCACTGACATAGTGGTGCCGACATACAGGCATGTAGACATCAGCTCCACCAATTAACTCGACCTGTGTCTCCGCAGTCTTCCTCAGGGTAAAGAAAGCACGTTTTCCACAGAGTTCACAACGTGCAGTTAACTTGGTTACAGAGTCAGCAAGGGGAATTATATCTAGGACAGAACCAAAGCTCTTCCTGCCAGTAAATGTATAACACCATCAGGAGGAGTTTCATAGAAATTTTCAAGCATAATCTGAAAATTCGCCACAAAACAAAAAACATGTTGAATATATACAAGAGCTGCAAACAAATTGAGCAGCTCAAACGTGTGCCTCACTGTGCTAGATTGCAAATTTGGCTCTAATCAAGTACAGGGTTTAGTAATCACGTGGTTATCTTCCTCCTTTTCCCTGTATAAACTTGGACCGTAGAAGTCCCATTTGTTGTCTCAGCCTATCACACAGCAAGACCTAGCTCTGCCAAGTCATTTCCTCTGCAAAATAACCCCCCACCCTCCACTGTTTCAATAGCAATGCCTTATCTTTATAGAAATTCCAAGGTTTCCCCTTTTTTTTTTTGAGAAAAATGTGCGAGCATTTCTCCAATATAGACAACAAACATCCATCAACATGCCCACCACCCAGGATTCCATATACTGTGTTTACAAAGAACTTCTTGGTTTCAGAGTTTTTTTTTTTTTTCTCCTGATAAAGCTTGGAAGCATGAATATCCCGAAATATCATATAGTTTGTAAAGAATAAATATTCAGTTTATGGGATTTTTGGCTGTTAGCATATTAATTTGCAGAATTTCATGAATTCAAAGTCAAACTAGAACTAATTAGTCGATTCAAGCCAAAACATCTGGAAGTTTCGCTTCATTGCAGCTGTACCCAAAACAAAGGGAAATTGTCAACATAAAATTATAAGTGTTTCTTGAGAGTACCTCAAATAGTTACCATCTAGTCCTGCAACTATTACAGTCTTTCCATCATGATCAGCAGCTTCACGGCAGAAATCATAAAGGTCTTCAAAGAATTGAGCTTCATCAATACCGATCACATCTACCTGTCATCATCTATAGGTTGTGAGAGCCAAACACAGTTTAGGCAGAAAACTAGTAAGCTTAGAGAAAGAGGACAAATCTTGAATAAAGAAAAAAGGTACCAACAACTAATCATTATCCACACCAATCATATGGATTAATTTTGGTGTGAAACTATAAATAGAACAAGACGGCTATATACAAATCAGACAAACAAAGAATTTATAACACAATATCACCAATTATAAAGCATACAGAATTCGAATTCTCTGCAGTATATATATGTATTACAGAACTTTGAAATTATGATACCTGCTCATAGGCCTCAAGACCAAACTTCTGCCTGAATGATGATAAGTTTTTTAGTGCCCAACATGGAAATTTCATGCCATCATGTGTAACTACTGAATCTAATCCATATCTTGTATCCTTGCTTGATTTAATTATTGCCACACTTCTGCATCAGAGAAATATAAAATGTAGTCATATACCTTAGATATTAGTGTATTGCTACACAATCCAAAATTAAGTTTCCTAAAAGATGAGCCATTTGCTTCCATCGATAAATAGCTATACAGAAATAAATTTCTCTTCTTTTCTTCATTCCCCCACCCCCCCTTCCCTCCTCCCTTTTTTAGGTTCCTTGCAAACTTCTCCCAAGCGAGGCAACAACATGAATTATTTATATTTAAAAGCTACAAAGTGACTACAGTAATATCAGCGCCACATAAATATTGGATACATCCATATAGAACCGTGACATCATTATATTCCTCATAAACTATAACTCTAATATATAGAATAAGTCATTGTAGAAGTGATAAACAAAGGCACTGGTCCTCACCATTCAAGGAAAATGTTTCCATTGCAAATTGCATTAGTTGCCACTTAAATCAGGGATATAGCCTGCATTCCTTAGGATATAGGTCATCTCTTTAATCACCTTATAAATCTCATCAGATTGTTGGTGAGATTTATCACCCTTAAAGAAGAAACACACCTCCCGCTGAACCTCTATCCTGCTATAACCAGGCTCCTTTGTCATTCCAGATCTCCTCATCACTTCCCTAACCTCTTCAACATTGTACCACAACCCAGAATTGGCGTAAGCATTAGCCAAGACGACATACTTCCCAGCATTTAGAGGATCCAATTCAAAGTATTCCTTTGATGCAAGCTTTAACAAATCTATGTCTCCATGAATCTTACAAGCCCCAAGCAAAGCACCCCATATCACTGAGTGCTCTTTGCAAGGAGAGCTCAGGACAAATTGATAAGCCTCTTTTAACTTCCCAGCACGCCCTAAAAGGTCAACCATTGCTGCATAATGTTGCTCTCGTGGAAGAATTTCATAATCTGTTGTCATTGATAGAAAATATTTCCACCCTTCATCAACCAAACCACCATGGCTACAAGCAGATAAGACTGCCAGAAAAGTAACATAATTTGGTCTAAAACCTTCAGACATCATTCTGTGGAAAGATTCTAAAACCTCTACAACCCTTCCATGCTGACCATACCCAGATATTAGAGCAGTCCAAGTTATGGTATTTCTACTTAAACATTTATCAAATAGCTTCTGCCCATCACAGATACTACTGCATTTAAAATACATATCTATAAGAGCACTATTGACTACGACATTTTCCCTGATTTGACACTTGACCATTACAGCATGAGCTTGCTTCCCAGGTTCCAATGCCGCCAAGGTAGCACATGCTCTAAACACTGATGCAAAGGTATACTGATCTGGTCTCAAACCAGTCTGTCTCATCCTGTAGAAAAATTCCAATCCCTCTTCTTGAAGACCCTTCTGTACATAGCCAGCTATGATCACATTCCATGAAATTAAACCCTTATCCACCAAACTGTTAAACACAATGTGAGCAGTTTCTAGATATCTTGATTTTGCATATAATATTAACAACTTGGTCTTTAAGTATTCGTTGGGAACATATCCAACAACAATCATTTGGGCATGGATTCTTCTGCCTTTCTTATACTCTTTCCTGAATATACATTCCTGCAGCAGAAGAGAATATGTCCTTGGGTGCACTGGCAATCCTGTACGGCACAAGAGCCCAATTGCTTCAGCCAACCTTCCAGATATACATAGACCTTTTAAAGCTTTATCCAAGTTGGCATCGTTTTTCTGAGGCTTGACCTGAAAGCTGGGAATATCTGACCAGTGATGATCACGTCCATGGCATTCCAAAGCATAAGCCTTGCCCATTTAGAGACAAGTACAGCACAGGACAGATTTTCGATAATAGGTTTTCACACCACTACTAATTTGCATGTATGACTGTATCTATCATAGATTATGTGCGTGGCAATTTGGCAAATTACATTCAACAGTCAGTTATTTAAACACAGCTAAATGCAACATAGAAACAATACCATCCAAGTAAAAAGGACCACATATCTTCCATTTCTGCAAATACAAACATGACCCAATACGTGCAACAAAAAAGCGAGGCAAGGAAATATAATCACAAAAAACAAAAATAAACAGAGCAGAGAAGCCCACCTGCCGTTGCTGCTCTCTAATTGAATCCGACGAAGAAGTGTTGTGGTTTTGCCAGCAAACATTGGGCCAACTATCACGTGAATCTCACCCGACGGAAGCCGAGACGCTTCCATTTGCAAGTTTCGATTTTGAGTTGAGCAAATAAAGCTATTGGACAAAAGGGGCGTTGACTTTCGGTGGAGATGATTAGGAATGCGAATTGGGTTATTGCAGATGAAGGATTCAGAAGTTCTGGATAGATGTGCAAAAGAAGCAGCTTTAGTTTTGGGAAGATGAGGGAATAAAGGTGAAAACTTTGGGTTTAGGATGGTCTTCATCCTAGAAATAGCTAACATATATTCTGGGATAGGAAGATTGATGGACAGAGAGACAAGGGTTTAAGGGTTTAGCTCCTTAGATTTTTACTTTTACTTGCAGGGGAAGCTCAGAACAACCCAAAGGGGCAAGAGAGAGAAAGACGGTAAAGTGTCATTTTCTAAAAATAAAGGGAAAGAAAATTACGATCCCAACCCCTACACTCATCCCCCATAAGAAAAAAAAAAAAGAAAAAAAATTTAAGAAAAGGTTTGTATTTTATCATGCAGTGTATTCTTGTAAAACCATCTCTATAATGTGGTCTATCTCCAGATCAGGACCACCAAACATGTACAAGCTCACTATTGATACGGAGAAAGAACATATAAAATTATGCAGTTTTATTACCAAAAAATAGAAAAACCAAATAATTTGCAGTTTTTTGCTCCAAAACAAAGATACTTAGTAATCTGTGCTTAAGAAAGAAAGAGAAAGAGAATAAATTGACAGCAAAGAAAATGAAATAGATTTGTTTTATTTAAGATCATACATTACACAACGTTATCTTCAACCTTAGCATAGGTGTTAAGGTGTTGAATTGACATAACAGTTGGCTTGTGGTTGTTTCCAATCATTTATCTCATATTTTATGATGGTTTTGTTATTGTTTTATTAATTTGCTTAACATTTTTGCTTCGACTAAGCACCCGTCTTATCACTGAGTTAGGAATCATGGGGACATTTGACCCCATCCTCCATTATTAAGTGGCACGTGCGAATCAATTATGTGAACAATGTCTTTAGCAGGAAAAAGGAAAACCATTATGCAAATGAAATTGCAAATATAATAGTTCAGTTCCAACCCCCCTAGCCACCACCCATTTACCAAAGCCAATCCATCACGAGGTAAGCTTTCATTTGGATTCTAGTTCGACATCAGTTTCATGCATTAATTGTTTTTTCTTTTATTTTTATCATTTAAATACAAGGTTGAACAATGTGGTATGTACTAAGAAAGTTGCCTTTCAAGGGTGCCTTGTACCTGCTCTCTTCTTAACTTTCCAGCAAAAACAAATATTTTACAACTCCACTGCTCTAAACTGATGCTCAATTGATTAATTTCAGAAATTAGATTTCCCCATGATTTTTTTGGGGTTCAAAACCTATTTAATTATTTTAAATTAAATCAAGAGGAGGAATTGAAAGTCAAATATATGTTACAAAGTTTCACAAGGCAAAATTCTAATCAACTTAAATTAAGACTTACCCTTTCATATTTCTTAAAAGTCTAACCTACCCTCAACAATAATTCTTTCCTAATAGTTTCTTCATTATTTTACTCATTTTTCATTTTTTAAAAAAAAAAAATCAAAAGCTAATACAAAATCTCATCAACATTCTAATTAATTAAATTTAAAAAAGCTTGCCCTCCATTTTACATTTATTTTAAATTTTTTTTTTGTCTTTCTCCCTAATATTTTAGCTATATATAATTTATTATATATTCAACAAATATAATATTTTGAGAGCCTTCAATTTTAAAATAATAAGTACATGATATGAGGCATCAGGTATAATGGTATATGTTGCATACTTGCATTGCATATTGAGTTCTTCTTGAATTTTCTATTTTTTTGCTATTGAGATAAATTCAATTTGTGAATGGTTAAAATGTTTTAATAAATGAAAAAGAGAACATCAAAGAGCTGTGGTAATCAAATTGTAAAGCCATAACGTCATGCACGTGCTTGATGCATGAATGTATGTTGCTGCATCTACCTGTTGTATTCTTTGGATGAGTGGGTGCACAAGCAATCCCTTCTGTCTTTCACACATAACCCTACTTTATTTTTTATTTTTATATTTAAAAGTTGATATAAAGGTATTTTTGTAGTAAGCAATAATCTATTTAATATTCTACTTACTCACTTGATTTTGCTGCTTTACCTCAAAACTAATGACAATAAAACCAATTTATCATGTAATTATTATTTTAATTAATTTAATTGTCACAAAAAGAGCCAATTGTTGTCGTCAAAATTANTTGTTTTCGTCAAAATTATCATTTCTAATTCATCTAATCCTTGATTTCTTTGACCTCAAGCAATGGCAATGAAATCCCGTTTATTCCGACCCACTGGCAGATATGAACCCCAATTACATGTCAAACAAAGATTTCCATATCTAGGTAGGCATATGGTTAATAATATTTTCACCTTTCAGAATTTTTCTGGGGTGCACACACCTTTTTAGTTTTTACCCTTTAGCACTGCGCAACTGCAATGGAAGACGGTGAATCAAATTACTAAAAAATCAGTGAGAAAAAAAGTGTTACTTTTTAAGCAAACTCGACAGAAGAAGAACATAAACTGCCAAGACCTGATAAAATTCTTGCTAAGCTTACAGTTATACAGTATAGACGTTATCTGCATAATGGCAAGGAGCTCAAAGTTGATTAGAAAGCTCACAAGAATATAAAAAATCAGGTAATTTTTATATTTAAATTTTTAAAAAAGTTTTGATTTTTCGTAGTGGGTCAATGGCTATTGGTGAATATCTTAAACTAGAGGGTGTGCGAGAGACTAATCATATTGTTAGAAAAAGAAAAAAAAAAACAACTTTTTTAATTTTTTGAAATCAAACTTAAAACTTGGGCAGTCACCATCTTCTCTCGCTTGTAACTTTCTTACACGAGAGGATAGGCAAACATCTATCCTTCTCTCTCCCCAAATAAATATACATATATTATACCCAGATGCAAATTCCTTTTCTCATACATATCTATTGCTCTGTGTGATACACAGCTTTCATTCATTATATATATTTATCTGATTGAATCAACCGCAATTGTAAGACAAAAGAAAGGAAGGAAAAAAGAGGGCCTCTCGCCCTCTCTGCTTATTATGCCTTCTCTCAGATCTTAGATTCTATCAATTTCCCATCTGGGTTGTCTTCATTTGGTAAGCTTTCTTTTTGCCAATGCTTTTCTGCTGAAAACCTTTCAAACGACTTTCAGACTTTGGTTTTGTGCGAGTTCCATTTTAAATTTCGATGTGTTTTTGCTTTCTCTTCGTGTTTTCGATTCCGGGTTGATCGACAATTGGCCCGATGTTCCTGGATTCAATCCTAGTATGATTTTTTTTTTGTCTAACGATTAGAGCATCCTAGTTTTCCGTGAATTCTGTGAAAACGTAGATTTCGGTTTCTGCCTTTTTCCTTCATCCGTCGTTTAATCCGCATTATGATGTTCTGCATATGATGCTTGTTGTTTCAATGGTTTTTATGAAGCTCGGAAGTTTAGAAATGAATATGCTATTGTACTTTCTACTGACTTCATTGAATTATGAGTTACTCATTGGATCCAATATGTGTTTATGCTGTTTCTGTTGTTGGATACGTATTACCGCTTTAGGAGAAGAATAATTTCATTTTAGGATTTTATTGTAAAAATATAAATTCCTGTTAGATATATAATTGGAGTGTGGGGAAGTGCAGAATGGGAATGGACCCTGGCAAGCTTTTCATTGGTGGGATTTCCTGGGACACAAATGAAGACCGACTCAGACAGTATTTTCAGAATTTTGGAGATGTGGTTGAGGCTGTGATAATGAAGGATCGCACCACAGGGCGTGCCCGTGGTTTTGGATTTATTGTTTTTGCTGATCATTCTGTTGCTGAACGAGTTGTTATGGAAAAACATGTCATTGATGGTAGAAGTGTAAGTTCTCTCATCTCTTTTTATTTATATTTCTTTTTGGGTATCCGTGTTAGAACATAACTATTGTATCACTATCTATTATGACAAAATGAACCAGGACGTTCCCCCCAAGATTCAAGCAAGCA
Source organism: Cercis canadensis (assembly GCA_003255065.1). Taxonomy (NCBI): domain Eukaryota; kingdom Viridiplantae; phylum Streptophyta; class Magnoliopsida; order Fabales; family Fabaceae; genus Cercis; species Cercis canadensis. The sequence goes on along the minus strand of QAOA01000562.1, from coordinate 578,690 downwards.
AATTTGCCACTTCAGTAGGCATATTGACATGTATATTATGATAATCTATACTGCATTATGATGTAACTTCAGTTTTAAGAAAATAGATGCTATCAGTTACTGAATTGATTAGGATAGTATACAAACTGGATTGTTGCTTAAAGTTTGGGTTTGCTTTCTTTCATACTTTCATTTCATGATGCAACTTGAGCAGGGACTATTTAAAATAAGATTCAATTTTATGTTTTCATGATTGATACAAGTTTAAATCTTGTAAATCATAGAAGAAATTCTAAAGGGTAGTAGGCTTGATAAGAATGGTAGGACAAATATGTAGGAAGCAAACGATTGGTGCCTAAAGATGTTATGGCAGAATATGGCAAGTCATTCTTTGGAAAGCACAATTTCTAAGATTGACGAAAATCAAGTGTAGTAAAAATTCTGACCAGCTACAATAACACTTGCAAAGAAATCACAGTAATGGAAATTTAAATAAATATTTATTTTGTAGCATTTGTTTCAGGAAATGAGTAGAATGTTACTTATGTTCTGGTGTCCAGTAGGCTGGCAAGAGCTAAATCTTGATTGAAAAGATACTGGCCATGTGATTTCCTATTGAGAACCCACCAGATATTTGATCTTCTGATTCGTTTATTGAGGAATTTTAGGGCATAAATGGTTGACTTAATAGATGTCAGGAAAAAGGACAGGAAGTCATGAAAATATTTTCTTCAGTTTATCCTCCCTATCAAAGTCTAAATTCTGAGAACTGAAAGCCTGTTAGCTTTTCTTCTTTCGAGGGCTGGGGTAAAATTGAAGAAACACGGGGAAGATCATATCAATTGGATCTTGAAGTTGTTAATTAAATATCTAAGTGTTAACGAAATTTTTTTTGCCCAGGATCTTGACTCGTGATTTTTCTTTCTAGTAGAATCTATTATTTTTTATACTGCCCTCTTATAGTCTGAAAAAGTTTTTTATTGAATTTTATTGTTGCACATTCTGTAAGCAGGTTGAAGCAAAAAAGGCTGTTCCTAGAGATGATCAGAACATTCTGAACAGAAGCAATGGCGGCAGCACTCATGGGTCGCCTGGACCTAGCCGCACAAAGAAGATATTTGTAGGAGGCCTAGCATCCACAGTCACTGAGAGCGACTTTAAGAAGTATTTTGATCAATTTGGATCAATCACAGATGTTGTTGTGATGTATGATCATAACACCCAAAGGCCAAGAGGTTTTGGATTCATCACCTATGATTCTGAGGATGCAGTGGAGAAAGTTCTGTACAAAACTTTTCATGAACTGAATGGTAAAATGGTTGAGGTGAAGCGGGCTGTTCCAAAGGAATTATCTCCAGGTTCTAGTAGAGGCCAATTAGCTGGATATAACTATGGTCTAAATAGAGTTAATAGCTTTTCTAATGGTTCCATTCAGGGATATAATCCAAGCCTGGTTGGTGGGCTTGGACTTAGGACAGATGGCAGATTTAGTCCTATTACTATCGGTCGGAGTGGATATCCTCCTTTTAGTCCTAGTTATGGGGCAGGGCTCAATTATGAGCCTACGTTGAGTCAAAATGGGCATGCAAACTTCACTTCTACCCTCGCCTTGGGGCGGACACTGAACCCTTCTTATACTGGAAGTTCAAGCAGGTATACTAATGCCATTGGATATGCTGGTACAAGTGGAGGCAATAGTTCAACCATAAGTTCCCCAAGTCAGAATTTTTGGGGTAATGGGAGTCTTAACTATGCTCCTAACTCTGCAATCTCTGATTCTTTTGTTGGGTATGGAAATGAAAATTCAAATATGGGTTCTTTTGGTAGTATTGGAGCACTTTGGAGTTCCTCCCCTAGCATGGATCAAGCTGGATCAATTGGCTCCGGCTATGGTAAGGGTAGTCTTAGTTATGGCACTGGTGATGTGATTTTTGGTTCAAAAGCTGTAGGTTATGGAAAAAGTAGTGAAAACCTTCTTGCATCATCTTCATCATATGCTCTATCAAATGGCAATTATGATGGGGCATATAAAGACATTTATGAAGCTGGATCATTTTATGACCAAACTTGGAGATCACCACCTTCAGAACTGGAGGATTCTGGTTCCCTTGGTTATGGCTTTGGAAATGCTGTTTCAGATTTGATGAGTAAAAATTCTGGGGCCTATACTGTTGCCAATAGACAAGCAAATAGAGGTAATAGGTGTTTCTCAGTTTCTTTTTTATTATCATTTTTTTTTTTTCGCTTGACTGAAAATAAAGAGTTCTTCACTGTTCTTTTCAGGTTCTTTACTCACCCTGTTGTAGCCAAAGTAAATAATGTTAGAACATAAACCAGAATTGAGATCAAAACTATAAGATAAAAGTGCCAGATTCTTTGTTTTTCATTGATATCACTGATATCTGTTGTCTCCAATAGAGTCTTCTTGTATTAACTAAAACTTGTAAGTCAATTTTGCGATCATAGTGAATCCGAAAAAGTTAATTAGGGCATATTTCAAATATTGCCGGTCCTGTAAAGTTATATTTAGTGCTGTCAGCATTTTAGCTTGGACTGTAGTGCAATTATTTGCCTTATCATGTGCTTCAGATGACAAAGAAAAAAGTTTCCAACTTTGTCAAACTAGCTAAGTGCTGTGTAATTTCTCGGAGAAATTCAAAGTAATATAGGCTGTGTTTGTTTTGCTTTCATTTGTAGTACTTCACTGGACACTTGATCACGTCTTTCTTTTATTTGAATGAGAATATTAATGACAATGCAATGCTTGTATGTACTAATGTGCTTTCAAACATATTTTGCTTCAGGAATTGCTGCCTAGGAAGATCATGCTATGGATGCCTCAGATTTTATAGTGAAGTATATCTGGTGCCGAAAGTGACTGAAAGTGGAAAGCATAAACTTTCCTTGTTTGAGATACTTTAGTTGTTTTAAAATTTGGTTAGAGCTAATCGGTTTGCCTGTTTTGAAGAACTTACAAATACAGAGAAGTTATTAAGGGATTTCCTTTTCAAGGGCTGAGCTTGAGTGAAATATAGGTTTTCTTTCTTGGGATTTTGAGATGTATAATCTGGTTGTGGAGTTTATCAGAAATGCCATATCATGCATCTCCATTGACAGAGCAACACATAAAACAAGCAGACCTCTTCCCCATTTTGCATTATTGTTTTTCCTTTTGTAGCCCCTTTTTCCTTTCATCTTCTTTGGCTTTAGATGTGGACCACGTTTCCATACTTGGTCTTTCAGTAATTTGATTTCTCAGTCTGTAAGAAATACATGGTTGATTTATCAGTGTGACAATTTCAAAACACTTCATCTTGAGGTCCATAAAATAATAGCTTTGGTGGTTCATCTTTACAATTTTAATTACATTTGCTGTTTACCCCAAATTCATTTGCTTCCCCTTGGTTTAGGTGACCATTTGTCATTTTGTCTTGTTGGGATTCATCAACGTTTTCTGCCGCCTCATGCATGACCCAAAAGAAAAAACAAAATGATAATTTTCATGCCCTGGAATGATGTTAAAGATATACATGACTTCTATGAAACTATATGCTAAACATGTTATCTGGCTACTTAGCGAACACAAAATTTATCTAGCTTTTCTTATTGAAGAAAAGAGTAAGAAAAAACACGAAGGAGGGTCAAAACGCAATTGACCAAGCCATAAGCGTAACCAAATAAATAAGATAAATTTAGCACCGAGTTGATTATGATATAATATATTTTATCATAAGAAAAAACTAGAGATAAAATTTTGTTTTGAGAGAGTAGAGATAATTTTAATTAAAGGCAAATTACAATAAGTTGAAAAATATAATTCATGACATTAAAAAAAGGATATTATAAATTCTCCCAAAAAAAGTGTGATTGGGTTATGAATACAGTTAAATATATTTTTTGTTATCAACTGTCATCAGAAGTCAAGATGGCCGAGTTGGTCTAAGGCGCCAGTTTCAGGTACTGGTCCGAAAGGGCATGGGTTCGAATCCCATTCTTGACAGGAATTAATTCCTTTTGAATTTTAAATATCATAAATACGTAACATACTAAACGAGCTTACATAACATTTAAATTTCTTGAATTGAATAGATAATTTAGGCAAATAATTTAACTTGCAACTGAAGTAATAATGTACTTTAGATAGATTTCAATGGTAATAGTAATTGAATAATGCATGATTAAGCTTTTATGTGTGAAATAATAAAAAAAAAATTATAAGGTGTCAAATAATAATTGACTAAAACGTTTTTGAATTTCAAACTTTGGAAACGTAGTCAATGATTTTGTTGGAACGTTATTGCAGATGGGTAAAGGACAATGTTGTAGTTTGGTTTGTGAGTTTATCCGATTCAACCGAACAGTACAAATGATGTTCTGTTCGCCATAACTGTCATATGGCAATAGACAGAAAGGCAGGAGACCAGTTTTTCCGTTGCAATACATCGTCACCATGAAACCATGTCAAAGCCTGGGATTTTTTTGGTATGTACCATACTGCAAGACTTGTCCGAGCAAAATGGAATATCAGTAGAGAAGATTGTGTTGAGCCTCAAATCTCCCAACTGATATACATATAAGAGAAAGAAGAAGGTGTTGAGCCAACAGGGCTACAGATAGATAATAGGTGCAGAGTGTGAGTATGTCACCATTGGTAAGAAATGCAATAACTATTTTTCTGTACGTATTTGAATTTTGTTGTCCATTTCTGGTTTGACCCATGAGTTCTTTCTTAATTTGGTGGCATGATCATGAGCGTATCAACATGGTGAATTGGCAAGCCATTAATTTTGTTTGTATTTGATAAGAATTAAATGTTGATTGAATGAATGGAAGGAAGTCAATTGCAATCAACATTTTTCTAAACATAGAAATGTAGTTAAATTTGAAAATGGTGGTATGTTATGATTTTACTTAGAGGAAGACCTCCTCCTTCAGGAAAGCAAGATAAACCAGAAAATAAAACCAGAAGAGAGAAAACGAAAAAGAAAAATCAAATGACTCTTTTCATAATTGCACTCTCTCTAGCAAACCAATACAAATATCCTAGGTCACCAACTAGCCTTTGACAACTCCTCCAGCATAGCCTACAATTTAGGAAGAAATAACAAACTAACAGAAATAAAATAACAACCACACAATGGAATTGACTACTGTACGGCACTTCATAGTCTCTAAGCTACTTGGGTTTAATATGATTTCTTTTGGGCCTGGTCTGTGGAACTTGAACGACCACCTGATCCGCAAATCTTTCAGCTTCAGTCTCTTCATTTGAGCCCATGTCCACAGTTATATCATGGTAGGTATTGAAATTAACACGTTATTCCAGCCAGAGTGTTCATCCTTCTAAACTCATCAAATGGAAAAATTTGTACAGTTACTATTTGGCGAAGAAAGGATAGCTCTAGGGAAGAAGACACATAAATTCTCAGGGATACTCAGAAATTTTTCCTCTTCTCTTCACTCTCAGGTCTCTCTCTCATATTTTCCCACTTCTTTTTTCTCTTGTATTGATTTAAATTCTTACAGAAAGTGAAAGCAGGTCAAAAGGATGAATTCTGAGTGAAAGCAGAGCAGGCCTAGCAAATAGATGTTTTTGCGGGTCCAAGTTTCATGTTAATTTTGATTCTTTTTTTATTTTATTTGTTTGTATTTATCAGGGATGGCAATGGGGCGGGGTAAGGACTCCTCATCCCCATCCCCGAAAGACATCCCTATGCCCCATCCCCGGACCCATCCCCAATGGGGATTTTTTAGCATCCTCATCTCCGCCCTATTGAATCCTCATATGCCCCATGCCCCGCTCCATTTACCCATACAATCATGTTTTTCTAAATATACATCATTTACATATTTAATTCATCAATCACAATTTCTAATCTTAGGGATTTCAGTTCAAGTTTTAGGGAAAAAGAATGGAAGCTCAAGGGAGTGAGGGAGGGTTCATGTATAAGTGAGAAAGTTTTAACCAAAAATGACATCGTTTTATCAATACAAATTTCAAAAAATATATATATATAATGTATTATATGTATATTATGTGTACAGTACGGAACGGGACGGGGTGGGACAAGGCTTGCCCATCCCCGGACCCGCCCCTATACAATTACCCATAAAATTTCTCATCCCCATACCCATTTTTTTGCCCCATACCCGTACCCGAGCGGGTAAAAATACCGGGGCCAGGATTTGGATCCAGTCATGTCACTTGAGTCATGTTGCTCAGATCTGAGCCGTCCATTCCATTAAAGCTCATTTCAACCATTAAATATTAATGTGTTTTAATGGTTGAAATGACCTTAAATGGAATAGACGGCTTAGATCTAAGCAACATGACTCAAGTTAACATGACTGGATCTCTTCCCCAAATTGCCATCCCTAGTATTTATCCATCAGAATTTGTTTCCCACATAAAACAGAGACTGCCACTCTGACATTTCTGTAGAACCTATCAATTACAATAAAAGCAGTCACTGGACTAAGATTCTAATTTCATTTCCTTTTACATAAAAACGATTCAATAATTCAGGAGAGAAACCCACACAACACCGAACGGAAAAACCGAGGAATACATGCCTGGAAGTAATCGCTGCTTAGTTAAACGTGGGTATTTTTCCTTACATTCATGGTAATGATTTTTAGAAAAGTTTAAGGTTGCTCATAGGAAAGGGTGTCCATTAGTTTCTCCTCTTCTTATTTTGTTTGAAACATTCTAGTCTCAATGGGAAATTTTCTGTCCAACAAGTTCTTGAAGAAACTCCTCTGTAGTATGTCATTTGATATTAGGACATGCATGAGCGAAGAGATCTGATTTTCTGCATCTATGATTTAGCTAGTACTTGAAAAGCATAGTTATTGATCATCAGAAAAGTTCTGGTCTGTACTATTTAATATTTCACGAGAAACATGTTCTTCTCTAGTATCTTTACTCTTGTTGAATTTCACAAACACTCCCGTGCATCTGGAACCTGCATATATTGGAGCTTGCTAGAACAATTTCTCCCTTTTTCAGAGGGGGCACTAGTGTAAGTTGACTACAGAAATTTTACCAAGATGGAAGGCGGTCACCCAGCAGCAGATAAGACCGAATTCACAGAATGCTGGCATAGAGCACTTGATACACCTTATATTATGCGCCTTGCTCTATCTGCTGGCATTGGAGGATTCCTTTTTGGTTATGATACTGGTAAGTGGTAACAGAATCCTATTCAATTTTCCTAGAGACACTTGTATAATATATCTGTTATAGATTACACAAAGGGCTCACCATTGTAATTGGGGGTATAGGTGTGATTTCTGGGGCCTTGCTATATATCCGTGAGGATTTTGATGAAATTGACAAGAAAACATGGCTACAGGTGCATTGTATTGATTTGAAAGTGAGGGTTTTTTTTCTTTTTCTTTGCAGTTATAGATGGGTGATCGTTTTAGCCATTTCTGTGTAGGAAACCATTGTGAGTATGGCTGTTGCAGGAGCCATCTTTGGTGCTGCATTTGGTGGATGGTTTGCAGACAAGCTTGGGCGAAAACCTTCAATCCTAATTGCTGATGTTATATTCTTTCTTGGTGCAATAGTTCAGGCTTTTGCCCCAGCTCCCTGGGTCATCATTATTGGAAGGATTTTAGTTGGTTTGGCAGTTGGAATGGCATCCATGACTGCACCCTTATATATCTCAGAAGCTTCCCCCGCTAAGATAAGAGGTGCTCTAGTGAGTGTCAATAGTTTACTCGTCACGGGAGGGCAATTTCTGTCTTACCTCATCAATTTGGCATTCACCAAGGTATGTTTAATAACTAACACACAGACAGTAGCTCAAGTAAAATCTTTGTATAATGTCCCCTCAAGTTTTCCAAAAAAGGTTATTTTTCCCTACTTTAATTTACTTTGTTTCAGGTTCCTGGAACCTGGCGTTGGATGGTTGGGGTGGCAGGAATTCCAGCTGTGGTTCAGTTCGTATTAATGTTGTCCCTCCCTGAGTCACCTAGATGGCTCTACAGAAAGGTTAATGCTGAATGGCAAACACAAAACTTTCCCTTTGTGTGATTGTTAAATTTTCATGCACTCTAATTGTGAGATCCTTACTCTACAAAAGCTTGCTTTATATGACAAAGTACTGCCCATATATGCTGCTTGTTCAATGTCATGAACTGGATCCTGTTGGGCTGGTCTTGTTCTAAACCAAAGTGTTTTTGTTATTTCTTAGAAGATGACTCCTCAGCTGCTACGGATTTTATCTGTCTATTTAAAGTAATTGACCATTTAGATAGCCAGGTTTTTCATTTCATGTCTGAATTTGAAAATGATCAACCACACTGATCCTGTAATGACCTTTTGCTTCCAAGCAAGCTTGGATGCTGGCTCATTTGACCTATTTACTCCCCTTTCCCCCAATCTTTTTTTGGCGTTAAATTTCCTTCCATTTCACCAGGACAAGGAAGAGGAGGCCAAGGATATCCTGCGAAAAATCTATTCCCCTGGGGAAGTTGAGGAGGAGGTGAAAGCCATGCATGAAGTAATGGAAATTGAGAAGGCTGAGGGAGCCTCAATGGGGGATAGTATTATAGAGAAAGTAAGAAATGCTTTGGCTAATGATGTATTCCGAAGAGCTCTCTATGCAGGTATAGCTGTTCAAGTTGCCCAGCAATTTGTGGGCATTAATACAGTCATGTATTACAGCCCAACGATTGTTCAGTTTGCTGGAATTGCCTCCAACTCCACAGCTCTAGCACTTTCTCTGGTCACTTCTGGTCTAAATGCCATTGGCTCCATTTTGAGTATGATTTTCGTTGATAGATATGGAAGGAGAAGGTTGATGATTATCTCCTTGATTGGAATTATTATTAGCCTCGTAGTTTTGAGCGCCACATTCTACCAGGCAGCTCAGCATGCTCCTGCTATTAGTCACCAGGACAGCCTCAACTTTGGTGGTAACTCTACATGCCAGGCTTATACAACAGCTCCAAATTTTTCTTCATGGAACTGTATGCAATGCTTGCAAGCAGACTGTGCCTTCTGTGCTAGCGGAGGAAATGAAGTAAGTTCCATTAACTTTCTTTGATTAGCTCTTTTAGCTTCATTCTGTATATGTATCAACCATATTTATGATCAGTGCACGTGTCATTCCCCATCTCAAGTGAAAACCTGAGCTTAATAAACTTTGGTGTCCTTTTGCCTCTGACTGTTATGCAGTTTCTTCCTGGAGCTTGCTTGGCTTCGGACAAGGATATCAGAGGAGCATGTCGTGCGGAAAATCGTGTATGGTTTTCTCAGGGTTGCCCAAGCAGAATTGGAATCCTTGCAGTTGCGATTCTTGGTATCTATATCCTTATGTACTCGCCTGGCATGGGAACTGTGCCCTGGGTTCTGAACTCTGAGATATACCCATTGAGATTCAGAGGTATAGGTGGAGGTTTAGCTGCAGTAACCAACTGGATTTCTAATCTCATTGTGAGTGAGACATTCTTAAGCATAATAGAGGCTCTAGGCTCTGCAGGCACATTCCTCCTCTTTGCAGGGTTTTCTTGCATTGGTCTCGTCGCCATTTATATGTTAGTGCCTGAAACCAAAGGCCTTCAGTTCGAAGAGGTGGAGAGATTGCTTAAAAAGGACTTCAGACCCTTCCCATTTAACCGTAAAAAGAAGCAAGAAAAATGGGATGATCTAGAGTCGTTATAATGCGATAATCTTCGGGTCTTTGACTTTTATACATGTTAAGAACAAGCTAGTTGCACTTGTTTTCCTTGTCTTTGTGACCTTAATTGTAACCAAGGGTTGCAATTATCAATTGATTTTGTTAGTCTCTAATTAATTATAAAAGACATGAATCTTCCACTATCAAGATTTTGTGGGTTCCTTTATCTCTCAGTAAACTCATATTCTTGGTCAAGATAAATCACTAAGCATCTCATTCTCACCAAACAGCTTGGCCTTTTGATGCAAGCAACAACCAGATATGTATAAAAAGTATAAAACCTTGTGCTTTAAGTGCATATAGATGAGGTCACCGACACCTGGTTATTCAAACCTGTGAGTTGAAAGTGCAACCATCCAAACAAACTGCCGGACAAAACATACCTGCTATGCCAGCTAATGCTAATTATTTTAAACGACAAGAAGAAGATTTGAAAGGGGGGAAAAAGGAAATTAAAAGTGAAAATAGCTAGAAGAGGAAAGTAGAGTTGTTAAAAAAAAATGGAAATATTTGGTGGGGTTGACCTGCACGGTGGGCTCTACTTTGCCATACACATGCAACTTGGATGCTCGCATGGTAGCATGCAGCGAATGAGTCACTTTCCAACAAAGAGAAGCAGAGCCTGGGACCTACACCATCATTATATTCATATATGCACCCGCTTCAATATGTCTCTTTCTCATTATACACACACCCACCTAACAATTTTCTCTATCTGGCTTTAGATCTTTAACCAAGTTACGAACTTACAATGAAGAGCACCCTAAACAGTCATTCAGCTGCAGCTTTTTGATTCTTAAAAAGTTTATCTTATCTGAAATAGTTTTATATTCTTTGACTGGAAATGTAGATAACAAAAAGAGGAGTATTCTTTAGAGTTTAGACGCAACCTTACCTTTTCCCCTCTCATGACCCAAATAAGAGTGTGTACGATTTTTGAATTTTCTAAAACTCCTCTTTCTTTTTTGGGCAACTTTACTATTTTCTACTTCTTTGTTCTGTGAAATTGTTCGAATATCACAACCAAATTGGTCCTAATCGAGAATTCACGATGCTATTTAAACTTGACACAGATGCACAATAAAATTAACTACTTTTAAAAATGCTGGCTTTTCCTGGCAAACAAGCAAGTAATCAAGAATTGCTGGGTACGAAAAATGATGTGTATGTCAGCAGAGTTATGGAGGAATCGTCAAGAACCCTTAACTTCATTTATATACCATGTGGTAATGATGACGCCAAAGGGAAATTCAAAGGAAACAGAGGAGATTGATTCATAGCCTATGCAGAACATTCAATAGTATCAAATTTACGTAATCAAAGCTCCATTTCGAATTATGGACACTAATATGTTCCCAGAAATACAAACTCTGTACCTTCACTACTTAAAAGAAACCATACAATCGGTACCCCTTTTCCACAAAACTAGGGTCATCAAGGCGAGACATATGAAAGTTATCCAAACCTCATCAACCCAAAACCCGAAGACAACCAAGTAACTCTTGGAAATGAAACAAATTGAATAAAAAGGGAAAGCAAAACCCCTTGCTTTCCCAAAACCTAGCAAAATCCATACATCTAAATGTCAGTCTATTGCTTGCTAGCTTCTTCTAACTTCAAAAGCATCCTTCCAATTACCTAAAGCCACACTGTACAACCATCAAAAACACTATATATACGACAACCAATTACATTGTACAATTACCTTCCTAAGTAGTAATTACTTCTCTAAGGGCTTGAAGAGGATGCTTCTTGTCTTGATTCTCTCAAATATCCAAGAAGCGTTTCAGCCTGCAAGACCAAGACCAACCACAAACCTCATTAAATGAAAAGGAAGATACATGCACTTTCATAATGCATAATAATGCCTATAGTAAAGAAAGGATCAAGCTCAAATTACTAACTATTCAACTAAATTAGTATTTTGTCTTAAACTTATGTAAAATCAAATCTTGTCTTGGGAGACTCTAAAATTTGCTCATATGATCCCAGCTGCTGCTACTGACATGACAGTTATCCAGGGAAAGCTCACTGTTAAGTCTGTTATAACTTACATGAGCCTCCAACTGTGGTTAACACGAAACCTCTATTCTAGTAAATAACAAACAACTGTGTACTATCATGGGAGGCACAACAAACTCAAAGATTCAGACAAAGTCCTCAGCACTCAGAAAACACACAATCAGACCACATCTCTACTGCTATCTGTGATTTCAATACCACAAACCAACAAGCATGTCTGCCTATTGTAATTACATAAAAAAAACAATGTATTGGAATTGTTAGCAACTCACCTTGTGCTTAGCTCTGACACTCCCAGTCTGGGAAAGAGCAACCAAAGGAGGTATTCCACCCTCCCTCACAAGCAACCCTCTATTCCTCACGCTGTCAGAACATAGCTGCAGAAGCGTCAAAACAGCAAATTCCTTCCCCTTCACTGACCCGTCTTCAATTGCCTCCACAAGAGCAGCTATTCCACCTTCTTCCACAATTGCATCCTTCCCTTCCTGAATCCCCGCCAAGCTATTAAGCACCACCATTGCCTTTTCAGCCATACCCATCCCTTGCTCTGCCACCAGCTCCACAAGGGGCTTCACTGCTCCAGCGCTAACGGCCCTCTCCTTGTTTGGCTTTATGGAACACAGTTTATACAGTGTCGTCAGTGCATCCTTCTTTCCCCTGTTAGAACCATTCAGTAGCAAAGAAACAAGAGGTGGTATTGCCCCGCAAGCCCCAATTGAACTCTTGTTTTCTTCTACCAATGCAAGGCTTAACAGCGCACACGCCGCGTTCTGCTTTGAAGTCTCTGTCCCAGTTTTCAGTACATAAATCAGTGACTTTATAGCTCCTGCATTTGTTATCAGCATCTTGTTGTCTACGTGAAGTGACAGATTCAGCAAGGCCGTGACGGCGTGCTCCTGGGTCCATGGATCACTGCAACGAAGCAGGGGAACCAAAGCAGGGACAGCACCAGACTCACCAATCAGAGCTCGATTGTCCGCCCGGTTCTTCGCTAATAGCCTGAGCTTGGCCGCAGCCGATCGCTTCACAGCCACCGACGGCGACTGTAGCCCGTCGATACAGATCTTCACTGTCGGTTGAAGATCCTCCGGCGAAATACTCTCAATAATCTCAGTCGAAAAATTCTCTCTTTGCAGGAACCCCATGCAAGGCTCCGGCTCCGGCTCCTGCTCAGCTTCACCACCCTCGTTCTTCAGCACATTTTCCGATGAAGGCAAAGTCGCCAGCCTCTGCAACTCCCCTGAAATATCGCTGCTACAAGCCGAGAAGTCACTGAAAGCTTGAGAAAGATCAAGCAACTCCTCCTCCGTAGAAGACGACTTGGAAGTTTTGCTGTTCTTCGATGCGAGTTCACCGAGCCTCATGTCGATGACCGAATCGGTCAAGTTTTCGGAAACGCATGCAGATTTTTCGGTGGCGGATGCAGTGAAGGAGCAGCTATGGGCATCTTGAAAGAAATTGGAGCGAATGGTTCGCATGGACCTACCGATGTGTCGGTGAATTTTGGAGGAAGAAATTGCAGAAGTGGTGGTGTAATAGTTTCGAGTTAAAGGGAAACGATTGGAATTGGAGTGAGAATCCTCCAGCGAAACCATTTTTGGAAGCGAAGCAAATTTCGAAGCTTTCAATCACAGAGATTAATAAGGTTGTAATTGAAGCCTCTGAAGTTGATATTATTCAGGAAAATTTCATGGTGAAAGTGAGTGAAGGCAAAGCGAGGTTGGAGAAGAAGAAGGGACATCAGCGAATCGCTTTATAAATGCGAAACTTATTTATATAAAAAAAAATTTAAAAGCTGGTTTTTGCTGTGCGTGGTGGCTTTGGTATCTGGGTAAGGCTATACCCACAGCAGCGCTGAGATTTCTAACCGTCACAGTCAGAGATAGTCAGTAAGACACGGACGGTGAGATTGGCCATAAATCGTATCAGTGATCACAGCACTGTCGGAAGGTAAACAAGCTGATGGGATAATTTAAGTGGGGCCGTCGGCGTTAAGCAGAACCGTCGTCGTTTTCTGGATCCCTTTCGACTTTTGGTCAACCAAAATTACGGATATGTCCTCAAGGAGTGGTTGAAATGAAGTTGCTGACGTGTGTTGGATTTTCACTTTACCTCGTGTCGTGAAACACGAAATTACAAGCAGGCGATAAAGTGACATGGAAAAGATTCTATACTTGGCGCTGCACGAAAAGACTCAATTACAGTTGTTAAATTACTTGAATATGACACGTGTTCCCGCCACCTGCTCTCGCTCCTGTATTGTACCATAGCCTACAACCTCTGCCATCTGATCTGCATCATTAAAGACAGTCAAAAACTTTTATTGGTCAAGGTCAAAAATGAACTCAGATTGTGACGGGCTTGGGCTTGGGCTTGGGNATATGACACGTGTTCCCGCCACCTGCTCTCGCTCCTGTATTGTACCATAGCCTACAACCTCTGCCATCTGATCTGCATCATTAAAGACAGTCAAAAACTTTTATTGGTCAAGGTCAAAAATGAACTCAGATTATGACGGGCTTGGGCTTGGGCTTGGGCTTCTAGAAGCTTTGGTGGTCTCCCATGTTTCTCCGCAAGTGCCTAGTTAGGCAGCAAAAGAAATAGGGATTCTACCGATGCTGGCTTACCAAACTTACCACTGAGGGGTCAACCAAACTTACCACTGAGGGGTCAACCAAAAAAAAACTTACCACTAAGGAATTTAGTTAAGTTAGTGTTTTTTGCCAAACAAAAGCGAAAAGTATGCGTAAGATATAGATTAAATTAAATTTATTATTAATTAAAAAAAATTAGTTTTAATTTAATCTGTTGTCCGTGTGATATAATTTTACACTATCATTACCACATTATTAAAATAATCAAAATCTTACACTATCAGTAAATTAAAATTAAACTCATAAAAAATAATTAGAGAAGTAATGGTAGTAAAACATTACATTACACTTCTAGCCATTTATTTTTCAGTGTTGTAGAGTACCACAAAACTACTGTTAATTGCCATTAATAGTAAATTGTAGTACTTAGGGGACAAATATGAATGGGTTAGTAGAATGAATGTGAAATTTCATGATGCACTCACCGAAAGTGATGTTATAGTATTGAATACCACTGTGACTGTGGTTACTGTGGCAGCTGCAACTAGCAAATGGATTTGCTGGATCATGTTAGGTGGGCGATTGAATTATAAAAAGTTCTTTATACGTTTTTAGATAAGCATATATCTTATATTAAGCCAAAAAAGGGAATGGATTTATTTTGATATAGTCTTGTTGTGTACATATAATTTAATTAGTAAACTAATNACATTACATTACACTTCTAGCCATTTATTTTTCAGTGTTGTAGAGTACCACAAAACTACTGTTAATTGCCATTAATAGTAAATTGTAGTACTTAGGGGACAAATATGAATGGGTTAGTAGAATGAATGTGAAATTTCATGATGCACTCACCGAAAGTGATGTTATAGTATTGAATACCACTGTGACTGTGGTTACTGTGGCAGCTGCAACTAGCAAATGGATTTGCTGGATCATGTTAGTGAGTTTATATTGAGTTTATATTTGATGGGTACATCATGTACAAGATAGATACATTTGGTGTGCATTAATCTTGGCATTATTTGTGACTGAAGAAATAATAAAATAGTTCAATGCTTTGTAACCATATAACAATCTGAGTTGTCCAAAACCTTAACCACAGTCTATATAGATCTAAAAGATTGGGTTTGTTCCTATTTACGAGTATTTTTTTTATGAAGTTCAATTGTCTATATGATTTTTAAGAATAATTAATTATGATTAACACAAACAACAATGTAAAATACCAACATATTGCCGGAAACGAAATTATAATTAAAACAACTAAGAAACCAAGTTGAATGTGTAAGACCAACAAGGGATTATTATATAGTTGGTAATGAGCATTAAGAGTGCAATTTTGCAGTCTAACAATAATTTTTTTTTTTTTTTTTTTTTTTTACACTCAAGGTATTTTCACATATTTTGGATATGTAACTAATTTATATCAAAGATGAAAATAGTAATCGATAAATTCCTTTCAACAAAGACGACTCTAAGATTCGAACTCATCAAGATTTTTTGGCCTATAACACTTTAGGACTCAGCCTACTTTCATTGAGCCAACACTTTGTTGATAACAATAATTTTTTTATTTGTAATGCAGTTGTTGATGTGCAATCTTATGTGGCAAAGTAACAATTGTATATATAATGTTTATATTATTTTAAAAATGTGGTATAGTAGTTGCTTAAACTCTAATCGAAAAATGTGGTATAGTTGATACTTCCAAAAACTATATATTTTATTTTGGTTTAGATATCATAAAATACATAATAAAAAAAAGTTGATGGGGTTAATTAGTTGAGCTAACTATGATGATAACGCGTTTTTGACAAAATATCTATTACCCTAACAAAGTTACCTAATGATGCAACACAAGAATGCAAAAGTTACAGGTACTAGTGTGTGTTTGGGATTTGCGACACGCAAAGAAGTGAGATCACAAAGAGTGTGGGAAAGCTAGGAAGATCATTCAAGAAAGATTATCTTTATCGATACTCAACTAAGTTGCTTTTTGAGGTTTGATCTTATAGTGTTTAAGGAGGCTAATGATTGCTGCGCACACTTATAGCTCTTAGTGGTCACATTCTAGCAAAAATGGTACATACGAAAGTTGTGGATTGTGGTGCCAAAATATGAAAACGAACCTACGATGCTTGTGGTTGCCACTATGTTTGTTGCAGATAGTTCCATCGACCTAAAATTTGCGTCTTATATCGTGAAACTTCCATTAATATATTTGACACTCTAAGGTTTATGGTAATTTTGAAGTTATGATATTTCACTTTCTACTTCAATTTTAATAGTAGGTTTTAATTTCAAGAAAAAACATTAGAGTCTATCTGAAAATTTTAAAAAGTATAGGAAATTAATTTCACATGTAATGAATGTATATAGAATCATATTATGAAAAAAAATATCAAACAATTTATAGTTAAATAGTATTAAAATTATTCTCAAAATTTGTGAATTTCGTATTCGAATTAAAGATTATAACCAAAAGTATCAAAAAATATTACGAAAAAAGTAATTATTTTATAAATCATACTTATGTTATATTTATAAAGAAAATCAATTTATTTATGATAAATCGTGTTTAGTATTATTTTTAATTATATATATTTATGTTCCAAACACTATGATCCATTTGTAATTGATTTGAAACCATAAATTTAAAAGGCTCTGTTTATTGTGTAAATAAAATAATTATTTTTAATTATATATATTCCAATAATGTTATGAAAATGTTTTGACTATTGATGAGGAGGAGAGGAAATGTTTTTAAAATTGGAATGAAATGAAATGTCAAACCACCCAAATGGACCTTATCGAATTCATTTAAAAGCTGGAAAGATTGATGTGGAGGCTTGACATAACAGAATTCAAAATTAAGGGTTATGATGTGGCATTTGAAATGGACAAATGAAGCTGTTGACCTTACATTATTCTTGTTTATCACAAAATTAATGAACTTTCATTATGCAAACCTCTTATCACTAGCAATTCAAACCACGTGGGGTCCGACCCCAGAGACTTTTATAACACTTCAATTCAAAAAGTTGAAGATCTATGCCCACAAATATATGTGGTCACCACACTACTTGCTCCAGTTGTTTGTCCTTCATTTCTTGCTTCCTCTTCCTTTTTTTTTTTTACCCCTTTTACTTTTAAGTTTTAACTTTCGTGCAGTCAATTATTATCTCCACTTCAGCATGGTAATTTTTAACAGTGGTATGAACACAAATGGAACCTACACGTTCTAAGTTTGTAAATTGTAACCAGTTTTATTTACTCGTTTTTGGGCCTTGATCTCTCACACACACTTTCAGAAGTGTTTGCTATATGTAATATGTGAATCTTATGTTTTGACCAGCATTTATATATAATAATGGCTTTAAGAAGGCTTCCCAAAAGAATGAAAAAGGAAATGAAAGTCTTGGCCCTAATTCTAGAAGCATTAAGGCCACACAATCTATATATTACAGCAAATATGAATATGGATCTGTGGTGTTAATGAAAAATTGACAGGACAGAAATTATAAAAATGAAAAAGTGTAAAGGACAAAGACTGAGAGAAACGTGTCCTTGGTATTCTCTCTGGTGAGGTTGATACTTGATAGTGAAGCTGAAAATGGGACAATGAAGTAAGGAGGTAAGTAGAGGAGAGAAAAGACATGGAGATACAGAGAGAGAGAGGACGATCTATAACCCATAATCTATGGTCCTAACTCCTAAAGGTAAAACATGTGTCATTTTATCTCATTAACATGTTGGGATGGGAGCAGAGAGTGTGACAAGTGATGGGTACTTTTGCAAAGCCATCAATTTTATTTTATTTTGAATGTGGAGAGAGGGAGTTGTTTGGTGAGGATAGGCCCACTTGAAGGATAGGCCCACAGGCCCAGCCTAAGCTAAGAGTTGGTTTAATTAATTCGGTGGCTAACAACGCACCCTTCCCTGAATCATCAGCAACCTCAATACTAATACTAATGTGTCTAATACTCGTGGCATTGGTATTGGTATTGGCATTGGCATTGGCTGGCAAGTGGCAACTACCACCGCTTTACGTTTGCTTATGGAATAATTTGCTTCCCCATTAAATGCTCTGCTCCTTTAACTTTCTAGCAGAAACTATAATTATCCCAACGCTGGCATGGCTCCACTCATCTTCCTTTCTTTCTTTCTTTCTGTTTGTTTCCGTTTTTTGGCGAATGGGTTGTCACTCTCACTCATCACCCACATTGGATTTGGACCAAAGAAGCTGGGCTCCGAGGTTGAAGAGTAACTGCTGGTCCAAGGGCATGGCCTAAAAAGGCCCAAAAGTTGCACTTGAGAATTGTGGGCCACTTTACATTGTCTTCCTCTATGGAAAGAAAGAATTTTGATGCTACTTTCTGCCCCGCAATGGCCCAAAACTGTGCCATGTGCTTATTTATTACTGGAATG
This sequence comes from Cercis canadensis, assembly GCA_003255065.1. Taxonomy (NCBI): domain Eukaryota; kingdom Viridiplantae; phylum Streptophyta; class Magnoliopsida; order Fabales; family Fabaceae; genus Cercis; species Cercis canadensis. The sequence goes on along the minus strand of QAOA01000562.1, from coordinate 559,972 downwards.
TTTTCATCTCTTGCAGCGCTCGCATGAATGGTATTGGTATTGGTAGCCACTTTGCCTACTTTTCGGTCTCTTTTTAGAAATAGGGTTAGGCCTTTGGTAATACAAAATGAGAAAATGTTTAATTTATCCCATTCAATTTAGGATTATGTATGATTTACTTTCAAAATTATAAAAAAATGCAAGAACACTCATCAACTATCAAAATGTGTAAAAAAATATCAATCTCCAAAAGACTGTCCAAAAATAGACGAAAAATGCTACGTGTCACTTTCATTTTCCTCTTACGTATATGACATGTGGCAATTTTCGTCTTTTTTTGGACGGCCGTGTTTTTTTTATACATTTTGATAGTTTATAGGAATTTTTTGCGCATTTTATAATTTTTAGGTAAATCGCATATAACTTATAATTAGAAGAAGTAAATTCGATTTTTCCCTACAAAATAAGAAATAAAATTGCCTAGTGGGGGAGGTTTAAACTTTGAATCCTCTACAAATCAACATAAAATAGTTTTATGAGTTAGTAATTATTAATTTTGAGACTGGAGAATAGATTGATGAAGATCTTGTGGAACCTTTGGCCAATACAACTCCCCCAATTATGCCTCCCACTCTTGGCAAAATAAATAAATAGAAATAAAATATACATATGTGAGTATGAGACTGTCAGCTCACCTACCATTAACATTAACATTAACGTAAGGTAATGACCTTATTACCTTTGACTTAAGTATTTAATAATATGAACAAAGCAATGGTAATGGACAATTAACTTTCACACCTTAACTCAGACATCCACCGGTCATCAAGTCATAATCTCACCAACTTGAGGAAAGAAAAATAGCCGCCTTCAAACGTTAATTAAGGCATTAAGAAATAGGTAACCTATTGCAATTTGTCGTGTATCAAAGTCGTCATACGTCTACCATGACGACTTCCTCTGAAATGCTAATTGTTTCTATTGTACCGTCAATGCACAGCTATGCCCTTCTTTCTGCTTCTAATTGTTTCTCTTCACTCTCTATCCTTATTTTTTTTAATATAAAGAAAAAAACGTTTTCTCTAGATCTGTATCTCAATGTTTTAGGACATCAAGTATATTTTTTAAGCAACGTTCACATTAACAACCCTTTAAAATTTTGAGTTTTTCTGGGTTTAACAACCATGTAGCCGTAGGTGTAGCGAGCTTCCCCTTTCTTTCTTCATATGGTGTAGTTTTGAACTTATGATTAAGCAATATATATATAGGTAGGTTTATTCATTCGGGACCTGTGTTTTTGTCTTAAACGCGAGAAGAACGTGTAGATTTCTTGAACAAATCAAATTACACATTTCAACTCCAGCTTTTATGGGTTTTCAAATTAATCCCGAACAAGGTGGAAATTGCTTTATTATAGGTTAATTTTTTCAGGAATTTTATGATATTATATGTGTATACTATATTACACTGACGTAACAAATATATATAATTTTTATATTTTATTTTATATAAAATTAATTTATGTTATTTTCTCAAACAAACTTAAAAATAATTAATTTATACATATGTCATTCACACATTAATTATTTTTATATAGTATGACATACAACAAAATATCTAAAAAAATCTCCTAATTTTTTACTCCTAAAATTCTTGCTTGTTTTACAAGTTTCACTCTAAAGTATAATAAAACCACATTTTGCTGACTTCAAATATACGAGACTCTCGTTTGTTCTCTTCTTTCTGTGTTTTTTCGCTTCAACGGTACGATCACGGATTTAGAAATTCTTTCGTACGGTTAATAGCAATACCTTCGCAATGAAATCACCTCTCTCTAATATTTCAAACTTGGCAAACAGAATGAATCAACCGCTGATCACCCCACCTCAGGGCTCTCTTATCATTTCCTTTTCTCTCGAAATAACTCCCAAACAAACTTGACAAAAGGGATTGTTGAGAATACAACCTTTGACTGGTCAACCTCAACAAAGGACAATTCACAGTGACAATTATTGTTTTGGATGAGATCTTGCAACCAATTGTGCTGTTTCCGACTTAATCTTATAATCAAATGCATGAGTAAGTGAGTTTTTCCATAGCATCAGAGTGCTCTTCTACTTAGTGAAATTGGCCTTTTATGTTCAATAATTTATGAAATAAACATTTGTAGCGCCACAAAACACTCAGAGCTGAAAAAAAGCACAAGAAACACATAGCATAGAATAGGTATTGGTGAGCAACATGACCAAAATGAAGAAGACCAGGTGAGGAAGAGGAAAGTGCCAAGTGGAGTGGAGATAATATAATATAGGACTTGGTCTATGAAGATTACCCAAAGACTTTTGAACATGGACAAGTAAACACAAAGAAAGGAAAAAGCAGTGATGTTGAACAACAAGACTATATATATTAAAGTTCAAACAGATGGTTTAACAAGAAAACCCAAAATATATAGCAATAATTCAAAAATTGTTTAACCATTTTCAAACTTCACATTCACGACAGTCATAGAAAAAGTCAATAAATAACACAAATATTTCATTGACCAATTCAAAGTAAACTTTTTTTTTTTTTTTCCAATCCTTTTAATTATTACTTTTCTTTTTCTTTTTTGCTTCTGTTCGAACTTTGAACGAAATTGGAGAGATCTCATCTCTCTCAGTCAAAAATCAGAATCATATATTTTGTAAAAGAAGTGAAGGGAACTGAATACATCCATACAAAATTGAACATTAAGTTTGGTATATATTTGTTAAAAATTTAAAAATTCATATTTATCTACAAATAAAAATAAAAGTATTTATGTAAATTTAATTACAATAAAAAAATGATACAAAAATATATTTGTATTAATTTTCCACTCTTTATGAAAAGAGTTTTATTCAAAATCTTTTTTTATAAAAAAAAACCGTCTAGCATGCGCAGCATCAATAGAATTAAGTTTGGATACGTAGACACCGTACAAGCGTACACCACGCTGACTTATGGATTAATCAAAGTGTACGATAATAATTTGTTAGCAAAAGAATACGATGATTAATAATTTAAATTTAATTTATTTGCATATGAATTTTTTATTGTTGGAGACTTGGAAAGAGGTGGCGGGCTTCGTGGGTATGGGTCCCAGTACGATAAAAGTCAAGCGATTTGACCGGGTGTGTATTCCACACGCCATACCCACACGGCAATGCGCGGTGCCGTTTTGTCTCCGTTTGGAGTGTGTAAGGGTGTAACAGTCTAACAGATTATCGGTCACTTCGACGCGGTGGTGAATCACCGACTACATGAATAATTGAATCCAGTCAGGAATTGGTCTGAGGAGGTGAAGCGAATCGTTTTGATCAGCTCTTGTCGTGTACTCGTGTTTGTTCACTTATTATGCAGATTCCCAGTTGTTGGGGTCCAAGTTTGTTGACTGACTCTCAGCAAAACATATAAAAGAGGTTCGTTGACTAAGTGATAATTCATCCTTCATTACAAATTTACAACTCACTAAATGCATTTTTGACTTGGACCAAATTTCAGGGAAAGAAAAAGAAATAAATAATACTGTAAAATTATAATAAATAATTCTAAAAAATGTAAGACATGGGTCTCGCTAGTAATCATCTAACAAATTCTAATGCCATGCTTGGTTTATAAACAAGATTCTTCTTTTTTATTTGCATGAATAGTAACAAATAGAAGGCTGCAGAAGCTGATTAAAAAATGTTAAGAAAAGTGTCAGCCCCCTGCAAAGCAAAGAAAAATGGGACTGCAGTTATGGCATGTAATGACATATGACGATCGCTTAGTTGAACTGGCCAACCAGTGTTATGATTTTCCGTACTCCCCCCATCAAAATCAACTTCATACTTTGGAAAATTAAAAACTAGAAGAAAAATCAAGTTTGAAGCTTGGGCAAAAGGCAGGTGTGGATAGATAGGGATGGTTGGTTTGAAAAGGCAACTTCATCATGGCCCAAAAAAAAAAAAAAAGAGAAAATGGCAACTACAGAATTCCAAGGTTGTGTGGAAAAAATCAACTACAAGTTACACATGGAAGCTTCCTCTAACAGGAGGTAACGACAACCCAACTACCTAAACCCACCAACTCTTATAATAACCCCCTTGTATCCCTCTCTCTGATGCCATTGCCATTTGCCACTACCTGCTCCATTTTTCTAACTTAAAGCAAGTTCATTACAAAGAAACAATACTGATCTAATAGCTTTAAGTCCTTCAAGAACCATTTGGCAATCTCTCTCAAATTTGATCTCTTTCTTTGATTCAGCAACAACCCAATAGAGATTACCAAATTTATAGCCCCTTTATTGGGTCAAGAAAGGAAAAGGAGCAGGAAAAAAGAAATATTGATAGCTTTACCACCATGGCTGGCATGTTGAGGCTTGTGTTTGCCTTGTCTGTTTTGAGTTCTCTGCTTTTAACATGCTCTGCTCAAACTTGCAACAGCTTCTCCTTCTCCACCAACAAGGTCTTCAGCTCTTGCCGTGATCTTCCTCAGTTGACATCTTACCTTCACTGGACTTATGATCAGAACACAGGGAAGCTCGATTTAGCATACAGACATGGTGGAATCACATCAAATGACAAATGGGTTTCATGGGCTATCAATCCCAACAACGATTTGCAGCAATCTATGATTAATGCTCAAGCTCTGGTTAGTTTTCCACAATCCAGTGGAGCCCCCACAGTGTATACTTCTCTTATCTCCAGCTATGGTACCTCTTTGGAAAATGGAACTATAAGCTATAATTCCTCGGATTTGAGTGCGATCTATGAGAGTAATGAGATTATCATATTTGCTACTCTGACGCTTCCAAGTGGTACCACATCCTTGGTTCATCTTTGGCAAGAAGGACCTCTTTCTGGTACTACCCCTCAAAAACATGAAGTGAATTCTGCTAACCTCAACGCTAAGGAGACCTTGAATCTTGTTTCTGGTCAGACTTCAGGAGGAGGAAGTGGGAATTCACTTAGAAGAAGAAGAAATGTAAGTTGTTGACTTTCTTGCTCAAATCTTTTCTTATTGTGCCTGTTTCATCTTTGAATTGGAGAAAATGATTCAAGATAGATTCTGAGTATGAAAAGGGTTTTAATTTCAGGTCCATGGAGTGCTTAATGCAGTGAGCTGGGGCATTTTGATGCCTATTGGTGCCATAATAGCAAGGTACTTGAAGGTGTTCAAATCTGCAGACCCTGCTTGGTTTTACCTTCATGTCACTTGCCAAACGTCTGCCTATATAATTGGTGTTGCTGGATGGGGAACTGGTCTCAAACTTGGAAGTGACTCTGTTGGTGTCGAATACAATACCCATAGGACTCTTGGGATTATCATTTTCTGCCTTGGAACCCTTCAGGTACAAGATTGTTTTACCTACCTATCATGTTTATGTTTTAAATATGAAACTAGTATCATGGTATTAATAAAAACTTTCTGCAATTGGATTCAGGTGTTTGCTCTGCTTCTGAGGCCAAACAAAGATCACAAATTCAGATTGTACTGGAATATTTACCACCACTTTTTGGGATACAGCACAATAATCATCAGCATCGTCAACATCTTTCAAGGGTTCGATGCATTGGAAGTGTCTGTGCAGGATCGTTACAATGACTACAAGAATGCATACATTGGCATAATTGCAGCTTTGGGTGGCATTGCAGTATTGTTGGAAGTTTACACATGGATCATAGTCATGAACAGAAGGAAAACAGAGGACAAGATGCCACCCGGTGTTAATGGAGCAAATGGGGTTAATGGGTATGGCTCTAGGCCTCAGCAGGTGTAGGATATGCTACCAGTCACTAGATAGATACTGGGTTTTGGTTTATTTTCTGTCTCATCCTCCTATCTATATGGATTTTGCTGTTGGACCCCTTTGTATATTTACATGATGTGAGGGTATTTAGGATACCCCAGCTTCTTAGGATCTCAGTTTTGATGTATTCTTTGATAGAATAGAGAGCTATGGAGAGGATACATTGTATCTTTTTTCTTTTTTTATCTGTATTTATATACTTGTCTTTTACTCTTATTACATTTATTGAGATTTTAGAGATCTTTGATTACGTTCCCTCTTAGCAAATGTAGCTTCCCCGGCCCCTCTTTCTCTTCCCTAATGGCAAAAGCAATGATTTTTATATATACATAAAATTGGGTAATAAAGTACCTTAAAGAAAGAAATAAATAGAAAAGGTTGTAGTGATTTATATTTCTTTCTAGATCTTAACTTTAATGAGAAATTACAGCTGAGATTCCCCAAATATGGACGATCTAGGTGAAAGGTTGAACCAGTCTAGAATAGAATATTTTCACATGTTCAGACCAAAGGAGTGTATTTTTTTTTTTCTTCGGCCTAGAAAATAAGTGTAATTGTGTTGCTTGATGATCTGTACCCCTTTCAATCTAGGTCTATTCAAATTTTTCTTTTTATCAGTGCCAAATGAGTTATATTTTTGTTCCCATTAGTAGGGGTGTAATCGGTCCGGTTCGGTCCGGTTTTTACCCCAAACCGGGACCGGACCGGCTAGAAGAAACTCGGTTCGGTTCGGTCCGGTTTTTTAGAATTTTTTCAGCTAAACCGAGTCAAACCGAACCGATTTTGTTCAGTTCGGTTCAGTCGGTTTTCTCGGTTTTTCTCTGTTTCAACACTTATTTGGAGATCTAATGGTGAAAAGCAGTTACCAGACACTAAAAACCAGAAAGCCTCAGAATTCACACGTTCCATGATACCCAACAACTGAAACAATGATAACAGTGAACTCTTTCCCATCTATTTCCTTAGTTCACCCCTCTTGGTCTCTTGGAAACTCTAGAGACTCTAAGAATATTCACACTTTCAACCTTTAGCAGACACACGCAACTTAACCATTGCCCAAAGCAATTTAGAGGATTAAATATTAATGCATAATAGAGTATATAGCATGGGCACAAGGAGGACAATTTCAAGTCTCTCATTGCCATCTAAATCAATAAACAATAGGCCAATTTTAACTCAAGCCGCTACTCTACCAGCACCATGCATATCTACTCATGGTTGACCAAATTGTCACAATTTAGACTAATAAAAATAGATAAATAAACCATGTACTCTTTGGTTTAAAACAATAGTCAAGCTCTTTTTTCCATTTCTCTGCTGTATGCGGATATGCACATACTCTTTGGCTCCAGGGGCATCAGATTCTTTAGCTCAGCGAATGGGTCAAAAGCAGTGGGGATCTGAACTTCCAAATCAACCATGTACCTTGTTTGATGAAAACTTGGGGCCACGGAATAGTAGAGATAATAGGAGTATTATTCACTTTTTGGATTAAAATCAGAACAGAGCACATCACTGAAAAAATGGACATTTAGATATTTTAATAGTAAATATGAGCAAANATGGGTCAAAAGCAGTGGGGATCTGAACTTCCAAATCAACCATGTACCTTGTTTGATGAAAACTTGGGGCCACGGAATAGTAGAGATAATAGGAGTATTATTCACTTTTTGGATTAAAATCAGAACAGAGCACATCACTGAAAAAATGGACATTTAGATATTTTAATAGTAAATCTGAGCAAAGCCAAGTGTAGGGAACATGGGTAAATAGAGCACAACCAAGAGAACTCTACAAACAAATCAAAAGGGAAATTGGGCAAAATGGCTAGCTCTTACCACAGATCAATAAAATGACAAGAAACCCCATGATTCATCAACGTTCATCAGAAATCCAAGGAAAACCAAAACACCACAATCTGATACATAAAAAAAGTGATCAAATTTCACAAAAGAATGACATCCATTCTGCGTGAGAATTCAAACCCATTCCAAAGAGAAAAGCAACAAAGCAAATCTGCTAATACCAACCGCATCAAGAGAAGAGTTATCAGCATCCATCTTGAGGCGGAGCTTGGTATACAACTCAAGGCTTCGATACACAAACCCAGGTGCAGGCCGGTGCTTGATAACGGGAAATGTAGAGTTTGCGTTTTCCTTGAGGAATTGGGACCTCTGTGGGTAATTCCAAAATCGGAAAAGCTTGAAGTGCTTATCGAGCTCCTGCTCCAGGTAGGGCATGGGCGAGCATGAGTACCCCAATGGATTCCATTTCCTAGTTACAGTTAGGGTTAGAATCTATTGCAAAGACGCCGGTGATGAAGGAGAGTGGGAGGGTCTGAGAGAGAGGAGAAAGAGAGGAGAAGTAAAGTTAGGGATTCTAATTTCTGAAGTAAGGGTCGAAGGAAGAGTTAGGGCAAGGGAGCTCATAAGCCTTATTTATCAAAACAACGTAGTTTCTTATACTCGGTTCGGTTCGGTTTATCACCGGTTTTTCTTCAGTGAAACCGAGAACCGAACCGAATGTCTCGGTTTTTCAGAAAATCAAACCGGACCGTCTCTCTCGGTTTGACTCGGTTTGCCCCCGGTTCGGTTCGGTCCGGTCGGTTTTACCGGTTTTCCGGTTTTGCCTTACACCCCTACCCATTAGCATTATGTAAGCAAGCAGCCATGCTCTTGCTCACCTTATAATCAAAGTTTGAAAATCATGGTACTTACAAATACCCCACAAGTAGACGCCTAGTTGCAATTTTTTCTCATATTCCGGCCAAATTTTTTTATACTAAGATCATGCCTGGAAACCCGGCCAAATACATAATAATAATAAAAAAAAAATTAAAAAGGACAGATAGACACTGAGATAATCAAGATCGAAGTTTCCCAGAAACTTTGTAAATGGCATGTGAACGGAATTAATATAAAGCAAAATTGCATCACTAACCATGTGAAACTCGTATATTAGAATATATGCTAATGTCTTGGTACCGCTTAAGGTCACAAGAGAATTAGAAAAATAACTAAAGTCACCCCACTTCAATGTGAACGGAAATGAAATAGCATTGACTGACTTTACAGTAATTTCCATTCATCATGGATTAATTGTGAGTTTCTCAATCGGATTCCTGAAGAACCTTAACAAGTGCTTGCTTCAGGTAAGGGTTCGAAGCTGCTACTCGCTGAGATGTTATGTCAAAATCTGAACCATCCCTGATGCAAAACCATCGGATTTTGACATAAGTGGCAAAAAAAATAAAACACTTATAAAGTGCAAACAAATCTGTGTACGTTGTTATTAATAATCTCTATATTAATAGCATGGCCTGCAAATAATGCATATGAAACCACCACATTGCATATCCAACCATCTGTGTGTCCACAAGATGGCGATTCATGCAGCTAGCCAAATAGACTATATGTAATGTACATAACGATGCAAAGGCTCTTAGAAGTTCATAGTTAATCCCTTCGTCAAGAAAAAGGATGTCTAAGTAGGTCACTTACGGATCATATATCTCTCCTCCCGCTTCTCTAACAATGACAGCACCACCTGCCACATCCCTGAGACAAAGAGCAGACCATGTCAACTCTATATCAAATTACCCCAATGCCCAGCATTCATGCAGGATGTAAAACTCATACCAAGGACCGCCAAAGCCCAGTTCAAAGCAGACATCCAGTCTTCCGCATGCAACTCCACAAAGATTCATAGCACAGGAACCACTCATTCGAAGGGATCTCACCTGATCATAGGAAAAACATAGTTATGGTAATCAATCATTTTACTTTAGTCCAGCAGGTTCATTCGCAAGTCCTGGTTTTTACCTTGAAAAGCAGGCGATTAATCCTTTGAGTACAGGCATCCACTGTAAACTGATCACGCTGTGTTCCAACCTGCTCTTTCACAAGGGCAAAACTTGATGAGTATGGAATGTTTATCTTGATTCACATGGCAACATATTTACAAGTGAAGATTACCCACATAAATGTGAATGCATCTTTGGGTTATCCTGAGTCAGATTAATATTCTAGAAATTTTGCTAATCTTACTAAAAGGGAGGAGTTGATATGAACACAATTTGACAAACGATGCCGGAAAAAGTTACATGCATGTCCAGTGGGTATAAAACTAAGAGTAGAATAGGTAGTGATAGTCAGGCTCTGCTAAATGATTATTTTGAGATTTTGATATGTTAGTAGTATCATTACTTATTAGAAGTAAACTAAATATCCCCACTGAAAACAACAGTATCTTGAATATTGAGGTGGATATAAAATTGATGTATACGTTATGGTCAACATAGATATATTTAAAGTATGTGTGCTGCACGAATTTCATGAAAAGTTTTCCATTAGGTATTTTTTGAAACACAGACTTTTCAAAGAGGGTTACTTCTTTACGACCACAGTATTAGATGTAAAGGGAGAACCAAATCCATATGTGGATGTGCCAAGGGACAAACGTTGATGATACTTGAAAGGAAAAATAAGAAAGTCAGTACATTATTTAAATGGATCCAGCCAAATGATGTACAATGGAAGTTAGTCTCATTTTAACAAAGGTGACATATAGCTGATGAGAATTGAAATGTGACACAACTATAGAAGCACGCAGCTAGTCTGACAGAAATAGGTTTAAAAAGTCAGTCAAGTTATGATAGGGATAATCTACTTTGTAGTATGGCATACCGAATACATAAAACAAATTGGGTGCTTGGACCTAATACAGAACATAAGAGGATAAAGAACATGGTCAGATTTCTTACTATCCAGCATCTTGGCAAATAGTTATTTTGATTAATTGAAAGCAACATTAATTTGAATAAAAAGAACATGAATAGCTTTCAAGAAATCAAACCGACAAATGGGACCTACCTCAGTGGCAAGAAGAGAGCTCATCAGTTCATGTTTTGATGATACTGCAAAATTTCAAGACATAAGCATGCAGCAACTTGATCTCCATTAGTGAGAACATCAAAGACAAAGAATAGAATATGCACCTTTTATAGGCTTCCCATTCAAAAAAGCACCTTCTCCACTAATGCCAGTAAAAAGCTACATGCAGAAACACAAATTTCAATTTTACATTCGGCAGAGAAAGGAAAAAAAAAAAATTCTCCATGCTAACAACAATAAATGAACATAAAATTTATACCATAATACTCCTAACTTAATCATTTCCAAGGCTTGGCCGCCAATGGGTCATTTTGATCAAATCTAGGCCACTAGAATAAAAAGTTACAATTTGCCACACAAATCAAGGTCATCTTGATCAGTTAATTACTTTTTGCTTACAACTCAGTCTTTCCCTGTTTTTAACACATGGACAGCCTCTGAACAGCTCAAAGCAAAAAATTCAAATATCAGATGGAGAATTATGTCCGACATTGAATAAATATTCTATGCACTTCTAACTTCTGGATTTTTAAGGCCTTTGGTGGTCAACCACTAAGAAAGCATATGTGGGATGTAGAATTTCTCACCTCGTCCAATATCGGATTGTAAACAACGCCAACTACAGGAATCTTCCCAATTGTAAGACCAATGGAGACACAAACAAAGGGGAACCTACAAATAGTAGAATTATAATCAAAGACTTATGGCAAATCGAAATTGAAAGTATCAACAAAAAACATCAGAATGCATATTTACCCATGCACAAAATTAGTAGTTCCATCCAAGGGATCAACTATCCATGTGTGTTCATCTGTAAGTTCTGTAGCACCATAAGCAGCAGTAGTTTCTTCCCCAATGAACTAATTGGAATGCCAAGTCAATAAAATGACCTTAAGGAAGTGTATATTGACAAAGAAAAGAGAAAACCCATCCATCTTAAATTGATTATATATACAGCTGATATGTTTGAGAGAGTTAACCAACCTTATGAGTAGGGTAAAGCTCCTTAAGATGATTAAATACGAGATCTTCACATGCTTTATCAGTTTCTGTCACCAAATCAACCTGTGCATCATAACAAAAATAGTTGATAAGTAAAAGACTTATAATTTTTTATCATTTATAGACTGTGATAATGCTCATAGTTTGCTTCTTGCCCACCAACGACCCAAAATATTTGTTTTGTTCCACAAAACAGACAGAGAGAGAAGCCACAGCACCTCACTCATTTTTCTCAAACATATCTATCTCATATTGGTTGCTCTAAGCTTTCTTTGCCTCTGTTTAGTTAGCCATCGATATACATTATAGCTTATTTTAGTCTACCAAATATTTTCATAAAACTAAAATTGAATAATGAGATAACCTTTCTCATATTGACATTAAAAATAAAAATCTTCAAAGCACTACAATTATTTACGTCTTGCCTGACTATTTTTCCATATAGAAACAATCTAAAATTGATCTCGCAAACATCATTCATATGAATGCTGCTAGTCTTCTTTACTTGCATAATACATTTACTTATACCGCTATTCTTGTCTCTTTTTTCTCTTAAATTCAACTGCATTTTTCATATATGAGTAATGGCATTTGCAGCATTTCATAAAAGCATACATAGAAATAAAATATAAAAAAGCGAGAAAATTATCAAAAATTACGCCAAGCTTCTAATACTTTAATTTTGTAGTTTCTCAATTCAATAATCCCTTGGCATAATCAATGGTGGCCCATGGTGCTGGCCTCTAAGGCTATGGTACACTGATTTTAGTTTCTACCAAGGCTTTCAATCTCTGGGTTTTAAAATCATCATGCACCCAAATAAAATATCGTGAATTTGAATGAAGATGACGATAATGAAAATGCATAATATAGTAAAGGGTGGGGGCTATGCTAGCGCTATTCCCACATCAGTTTGATGGATTTGGGTGGAACTCACCGAGTGATTTTGGTGTCATTACGAAGATCTCACCTAATCTATGTTAGAATACACAGTTCATTATAAAATACAAAAATGGTATAATATAAGAAAACGTGCCAGAAAACAACTTTTTTAAATTTATTTTGCACGTATCTTGTCATTCTTGCATTTTAAGCACACACTGGGTGAGTAAATTTTTCGATATCTTTGCAACAACAACAAAATCATCATATAAGTCCTACTGACGTGTACGTAGTGCTAACCCACCCACCCCCCCAGCATAACCCTCGCATATAATAAAAGCTACAATCTACATTTCTGCTAAAATATATAGTCCCAGAAAACGAAAAGCAAAATGCAGCGGTATAAACAGTGTCTCACTGCAAACCTGTCCTTTGTGCTCCACATGTTTGGTCGTGTAGAATCCTTTTCGAATAATCTGCAAATCATTCACACACAAGAGATAAATCAAACAATAAAGCAGAAATTGAAACACGGATACTAGATGGGGGAGGAAAAAGGTAACTAAAATTAACTGACCTCACCGGCTCTCTTAGCTGCATCGACTGCAGATGCGAGGAATCCCGATAGCGAATCTATTGTTGAATGAATTTGCAACGAAAACCAAGTAAGAAACCAAAATTTAAGATCCCATACCAGAAACTGAAGCATTTAGAATTTGAAGTGTGCTGAAAAGAAGAGAGATTGAGTGAGTCCTACCATTCTCAGCCATTTTTAAACTGTGTGAGACGAGAAGAAGAGAAAAAAGACGTGATGATAAGAAAGAGGCTCTGCCTTCTCCAGAGCTTTCACGTACCACACTCCCTTCACTAGTAACAGACATACAAGACGGCATGCGCTATTTATACAATTCTTGCTTCTATTCGCTTTTCTCTATTGCCACTTTATTTATTTTATATTTTTATTACCAAGCTACGCCTTTGTACGTGCCTACCCCTACAATTTGCTCATTAATTTTATTTATTGTTTTACAATTATTAGGGTTCAAAGAAACTTAGTATAATATAAGAAGTAGTAATATAAACACATTTTCGTGCCACAATATTTTATAAATTATTTTGTGTAGCACAATCAAATTTCATCCTTTTTTTTATAGTATTCAATTCTGTATATTTATCAGTTTTTGCATGAGCAATCCTAGTTGCATACAAGAAAATTGAAGTAGTGCCAATCAGTAAATTTGTGAATATAAGATCTATGCAATTAATATTATTCCATTCGAAGGGCACTGTTTGTAATTTGTGAGTTGCGAGTTGCGACTATTAAATTTAAATTCTTGGCAAAGAGAATAAACAAGGTTGTTGATTCACTCAATTTTTTTCTATCATCTCATAATTTGTGTAATTATTTCTAGAGGGCCAAAACAGTCTTTGAACAAAGGTGCGGCCTATATGGAATATGCGTATGCTATGGAATATGCCAATAGATGCTGGTTTGATAGACTATCAGTTTCCCTCGTGATCCACAAAGCCATGCATTCTTAGCTCTTAATCGTGGGAATTAGAAGCTTGCCGCGTAGAACTAGATCCTCATTCTTTTCCTTTATTCCTTTTCCTTCCACCAAAGGAAATTTCGTGGGATTCCGGAGAAAATAATAGTGTTACAATTTAGATCAACATTTTCCCTTCTTTGTTCGCTCATGGCCTCTTTCTTCTTCTCTTCTTAACCTTCCCTCCATTTTGGTCGTCTTGGATAAGTTGCAATGGACAATTTTCGTTAACAGCACACAAGTAACGAATGCCCTTCTCACCATTTGTTTCAAAAACAAGAGGATACAACAAAGCATCTTGTCTTGGAGGGTTTCATGGCCCCTTCCACATCGACTAGGCATTGTCACTGTCGATTTCACCCAGCACTTCGCTTAATCCCAAGAATTGTTATTTCACAAGATTCCACAACATCATCTACCCCAATCTGAATACCTTGAGCAAAGTTTGTGCAGAGTAACAAAAGAAGCAGAGGGTCATTATATAGAGAGAAGAAAAATAAGGGAAACAAATTTGAGATTGTCTAATTATTATTGCATGATCTCGTACAATTTATAATTACAACACTGCTATTCTAACACCTGGAAAGTCAGATACTGCTTGTAACTCATTTTACCAATTTATTTATCTACTTTTTACAGACAACCGCGATAAAATTACAGAATGGAAGCATTGAAATTTGCGTGAATAGATAGTCTCATATTGATGAAGACTATGAACTATAACAGTTCACAACTCAATCTAGTACAATTGCTCCGTAACATGATCCTGCTCATGGGCGGTCTTTAGGTTCAAGAGCAGCAATTTCCCTCATAACTTGAGCTTTGTCAGCCTCAAACTGTTCATCCTCTGCACAATCCCAACAAATGTGTTATCATTTGAAACAGGACGCTGCAGTAGCAAGTATAAACTCTTGACATTATGCAATACTTCCTTACCTTTATCGATTTTGAAGTCCCCCAATAGTCGCAGAAGCTTGCTTCTGTTTGCAACAAGTATGCCGACGATTTCAGGTGGTTTATTTTGGTTTGCAACAAATAGCTGTTACAACTAGCACGCATCAATACAAAGAAGCAAAGTTGGAAGGAGGGTTTGCGGCTCTTACTAATAACTTGATCAAAACATAAAGTATCACATAACTATAGTACCTTGAATACATGAAATGCTTCTATCTGGATGCTCTTGCTTGACTCCTGCAGACAGAAAGCATTGATCCATTATATGCCTGAACAAATATCTAAATTCCAAATTTTCCTTCCTCCATTAAACATCTGGTCATCAGAAACTCCAAATCGAACATAATCAGTGTTAAATAACTTGGACAAAGTTAGAAGAAAAATAACAGAGTGAAAGGGTTGATTAATGTGAAAGATTGAAATGACACAGTTGATATTCATTCTTATCAGCTAAGGACAGCAAATTAATAGAGAATCAGTTTCTATGTTAAGTTATTTTAATAATTTTTTCTTCTCTTTCACCAGAGCGAGGGGAGGAGTGCATAGAATATTTTAATGACAGATGAGCAAGGCAGGGAGGAGAAAACTATTGGGACATGTTATCAAGTTTGATGGATTGGACCATACTCTAAGAAGATTCATTAGAATCCTCAAGTTATCTCTTGAGCTCACATATCGCGTCATTACACCTGAATTTGAACGATCAAGTAATATATCCCCCAACAACTGTAAAAGGGAAAGAAAACAGTCAGCAAATATATGTGCATTAATACAACTAGAAACAATTTATAATACAGGCGTAACAGTGAATTGGAGTATTATAACATATGACTACACAGACCAATGATGCTAATATCACCAGATAAAATTCATTGTACTGACAAGGTAATTGTTGACTAGTTATGAATTCATGATGCCCTTTTTATTTTTTCGTCATATTTACAGTGCAAATTAATAATACATGTAAAATGTGCAACAGCCAAAACAAATGTAGTAAATACTAACAAGTAAAGAATTTTTCTTAGAACACAAGGTCATATTTTCAGAAGGACAATTTCTCTATGCCCACACATCCGCATGCTTGCTTCATTAAATGTTTTTACAACCAAAACAACAGCCAAACTTATTTCCTACCTTGACAGCTTGGCGCCTTGTAATATAATTGGAAGACTCCAACAGCTTAGAGTTATATTCTGCAAAAAACTGAAACCAGCAACAGCAAGAAAGATAATAAGTTCAAGTCAATAAATAACCAACATATAATAGTTGAAAATTCAGATATAAAATAAAGCATATCAAGATTTAAAGGCAACATGAGTAAAATTTTGCCAGCAACAGCATTCCCCATAAAATACAGTATCTATTTGGACCATACCAACTAGTAAGAATGGGAAGATAAAAATAATAATATTGCAAGAACCAAAGAAGGTCATAAAAATCTCTAGTTCAAAACATAATTTATACTACAGCTTCAATTGATCCAGAAGTTGCCACAGAATTAAAATTATAATCTTTCTCAGATTTTATCCACATTATCATTAAGTTACAAACATTTTGTTGAGAACTTTTAGCAATCAAGCACACCAATGCCCCTTATTTAGCAAGACAATTGAACAAGGACAAGGAGTTGGCACGTCAATGTATACAGGTGTATAAATTAATAAAAACATGTTACTTTCTATTTAAGTTGCAAGGAGAAGTGGAAACTACCCATTCATAATTCTTAGAAAGAAAATCAGCTACAGTAGATTTGTGTCGTGTCAAGAGTTCCTGCAAACCGATGACAAGATATGTCATTTGACTTCATTCCAACCATGCAAGGCACAAAACAATGAACTAGTAATTGCCAAATGTTCTTTTAGCTGAAATCTACCTTAAAAGTTGCTGCAGCATCTGCAGCAATGTCGAACATTGGAAGCTGAATGAAATAAAAAAACTTCTTCATCTGTGGTGATTCCAGGACATACCTGACATAAAACCATAAATACTAAGAACATACAAGAGTTATGCTTGAGAAATGACCTAGACCACTTTTTATACAACTATGCTTTTCAATTCTCTATATGAGCCTTCCACATAGTGCCCTTCTCATTTGGCACAAATCACACCAGGGTGCAACGATCAAATGCATAGAAAAATAGGAAACAAAAATGCCAGTATACAACTTAAAATACAAGATTATCTGACAAAGGTTACCAACTTGCATAGAAAGATTGTGTTTCCAGGTGTTACCATTAACCATTTTAAGCTCAAAATTTAACAAAATGCAAAATGAAATTATCAGGTCATTTTCCCTTACTTTGCAACAATCTGGTGTCTTATGCATTCCCTCAGCATTGCGCCATAGTGTAAAGCCATGTCTGTGTCTTCATATCTAAAGATAAACAATGGTTAATCACTAGCATAGTAGAATTAGTAACAGGGAAAACATAATTTGACAAAAGGCACAATAAGGAATAGAATACACAAGAAAAGATATAAACAAGAAATCAGTAATTTTCAATTAAAGTTCACAGAACCCGGTGATCAATTAATCAAGACAATAGTGTCTATACATTTGATGGGGGTTCCAGAAGAGATGCTACAGGCAATAAAGTTAAGATAGATGTCAAGCAACCAGAATACACATCCAACAGTTCCTTACCCAGCTATCAAGGTATCCAAAAGATCCATATTTTTCTCCAAGAAATCAGATGCAATCAACTTTGATTGGACCTGCTGCCTCTGTAAATTTGCAACAACTTGAGTGGCATCCTTTCGGGCCTACAAAAGCCAATAGCCTCAACATAAGCAACCACTGACACTGAGCAATCACAATATAGCATCAAGATAAAACTTCATGTCTAAATTCCACTGAGCACCCCAATGATGCAAGCACGGTAACATTTAATCTTTGACTGCAAATATTTGGAGCTCTCTCTCAAAATTCCTTGTTACCTCCAAGTTCAATTTTGGAAGACAATTGATAAGCAGTCGCAATGTGTTCTCCCTGAAGAACTCCTGGGTCAATTGCGCACAAGCTTCTGAGACCGGCTCAGATTCACTATTTCCGTAGAGAGTTGACTTTAGTTCCCTGATATTTTTAGATAACTCGGCCATCTGTTTTTTTATGAATCACACAAATCATGCAAACATTAGAAACCATCAAATAAGAATGGGCAACAGTGCTGCCATATGAAGATGAGATGAAACACAAACAAGTAAGCAGGATAGGCATATCAAGCACCAACAGTTCTGTCGCTGATCACACAAATTTTTTGCCTCTATTGCCCTATAATACATGATGGCAAGTCACGCACAATTACATTTGACACTTAATTGCAGGTTTATATCGAAAGCAATGACTGCCAACTACAGCTATAATGATGTTCTGTCTATTTTCAATACAAATTGATAAAGGATCAAATCCGCAGCAACGCCAACGTATAATAAAATGTGCATATAAATGAAGTTTTAAATGCATAATTCTAGAAAGTTTAAAGGCAATCAACACATCAATGCCTTTCCTTTTACTCTGAAAATTCAAGCACATCTTCAACTGCAGAGCTGCCATATTATTGCGATTCACAAATCAAGGCTCTAAGGTTTAGCACATCCTCAAAGTGTTTGACAACAAATACTTGATATTTTGATAAAGAACATTTGCTGATGGATGACTCTACCTCATAAAACTACAATCTTCAGGATTCAAAAATGACAAATTATACTTTATTAAAATTGATAAAATAGAAAGAGTTAGAGGTCTAGAAAATTGACTAATAACCATCTTTGACCAGGGAGGAAGAGTAATGACTCAAACACTCGATTGAACAAATTCCAATTTCCCAGCTTCTTTTAAAACACAATGTTACTCGAAACAGTACAGGGTTCAAAAGCCTCAAATTTCTAAGGGATCAAGACAAAGGTTAGCAAATTATACAGAGCTCGTGGAGATCAGAATCCAGACGAATCGAAGCAAAAACTGGGTCAAGGGCAGCATAAAATGCGATTTAAACAAGCTCAAATGCAGGTAATAATAATTCCAAACAGAGGAGAAAAACATTTATTTAAAAGAAAAAAAGAGATAATTTTGATTTAGAACCTTTTCTTCGCGCTTGCTTTCGCGGGTATCGGTGTTGCGTTCAACAAATATGAGAAGATCTCGGGTCTGTCGAACAATATCGGCGGGTGTGCGGGGCTTGGACTTGAAGAGTCCCTTCATCCTGTTGGAATCCGAAGGCTCCGAAGCAAGTGATGATTGGGAAAGCCTCTGCACCACCGCCGACGAGGTTCCCCGAACCTCTTTCGGCTTTGACACACAAGCTCCTATTGTTCCGTTTTCTGCAGTTCCCCCCAAACCAATTGGAAGCTCGATTAAGCGTCCAACAACAACAAGATGAACAGCGATGTTTTTTCCAATTAACTTTATTTATTTTCTTACTGGGAAAAATTTACGTGGAGCATGGTCATCCTCTTATGTTTCAACTTCTCTCGGCAAATAACACAGATCAAAATTTTATTTTAGTCCCTTATATTTAGAACCAATATCAATTTGGTCTCTAAATATAAAGTATTAACAATGTAGTCCTCCATTTCGCCTCAATATAATCCTTCGGCTCAACTGCCATTTAAAATTTTGACGGAATGAATAACATTGACGGTTAAATGTGACATGTTTCGGTTAAATGCCAACCAAGTAGCTTATTTGATTATTTCACACCAACTCACGCAACAGCTAACTCCTTCCGCCGTCTTTGGTTTCATCTTCATCTTCTCCGAATCTCCGCCACCAACGGAAAGGGGTCTCAGCCTAAATTGCCGGCATAATTTACTCAAATTGTTTGATAATTAATCAGTTAGAATCAAAAGACTCTTTTTTTCTTTTGAAACAGAACAGAAGTTGAAATGTAGTTTTGTAAAACTAATTCTGGGAAATCCGGTGTTGTCAACTTGTAGGCAGATATGTCCTTGCTCTTGTTCTATTCTCTAGATGCTTGCGGTCACATAGTTGTCCATTTCCCTTCAAAGGGGATTTTATTTTTGGAAAAAATAGAATGTCACTTTTATAATTAACTTACCTCTCAGTTATAAGGCTAGTCTTCTTACTCTCTTTTTTATTTGAATTATCTTGATTATAAATACAATTGCTATTTACCTATAAACAAAAAAAATTATAATTAAATTATTTTGTAGGGAAATTAAGTACACACTACACATATCATCATCTTTTTTTTTTATCATTAGATAAATAAAAATTAAAAATTTTAATTAAGAATATAAATAAATAGAAATTTAAACTTATAACCTTAACTTTTTTAAAAGATTCTCAGACCAATTTATATGTCACGTGTTCACTTTAATCACTAAGTCAACCTAACGAGGTTCTAACTTATAAATGGGAATCATGTAAAATGAAAAATGCTAGTAAGCTATAAATTTATTGTCATAATTACTATGAAAATGATGTGGAGTTATAACTTCCATTGAACAAATATATTGTTTTTACCACTTAATTTCATTTAAC
This sequence comes from Cercis canadensis, assembly GCA_003255065.1. Lineage (NCBI taxonomy): Eukaryota > Viridiplantae > Streptophyta > Magnoliopsida > Fabales > Fabaceae > Cercis > Cercis canadensis. Next base: position 539,395 of record QAOA01000562.1, on the reverse strand, counting down.
AACTATATTTAAATTCTAGTAAAATTTTCCCTAACTAAATAAATAGCATTACTTGATGCAAAGAGATCTGAAAAGTAAATAAATAATTACATGTGAATCATGCAGATCTACCAAAATCTGTTTGAGTGAGTGTCTGTTCTCTTGTTTATGTTTCTTGTGTTGTGGTTGTTATTATGAGGTGAAGGATAAGGGATGATAAGGTTCTTTCCAGCAGCTTCACGTTCACAAATCACAATCACATGTTCCCCGTACTTGGCCATTCAATGCCTCTCCACTCCAACCCCACACCCACATACATTTAACACTTTAATCCCTTTTTTAATTCATTGCTCATTTCCCTATCTTCATATCCAAAGAAGAGTTCCATTAGAATTACGTTCAAAATGGGACTCTGTTTAAAAGGAAACTTATTAGAGTCACATGTGTAAGTGTAAAAATAAATTGAATGTATAGTGCAATTAAAGCTGTTAACACAGGACAATGAATGAATTATAAGCTGGCATGTTTGTAGGCCACATCCTAATAATGGACCCTTTTGGACTATTGAATTTCTGCTAAGAAATGGACCTTTCTGGAATCTGGATTAACTAGCTGTTTGGTCACATATGATATGGGGTACGCAGCTCATGTCCCCTTCCCCTACCAACTTTTAAGTTTTTACGTGGGCTCGTATTTGGGCTTCTATTGTTCTTTCAACATGCCAAATTACCAAGAGTACTTTTACGGTTTTACCAACAAAAAAAAATTCTAACTGCCTAAGCCAGTATTTAATAATAATTATCATTTTGTGAAATAGTGATAGGGATGTAAATTGTAATAATACCTATTCCCTTGGGCCAAATATAAATAAATTCACTAATCCATGCTTAAAATTGATTGGGGCAAATTCTATTTTAAATGGTGGCCCGATTAAGCTTATTTCCATCAAAAAGCTCTATAATTTTGTTTATTATGCAATTAGGCTCTATAATTAGGTGGATCCAAATTGGTTTATTTGTGTTAAGTGTAGTGAATTCAAGAAAATTTATTTTCCATAATCTTTAAAGTTTCAAGAAATGAGAAAACCAGTTTGTTACGTCAATATTTGAAAGAGCAAGTGTGGAATTCGAAAACTCATTAGATTCTTAAAATGTGATAACTGGTAAGTCAAGAGTCTCTACCGTGTGAAGACTTTGTACGTCTTATTGCTATCCCCATAAATTAAAAAAATAACAACTTGACAAAAAATAAGTTACTTTCAAGTTTGGTTTGGCACCCAAAAAAATGAGGTAATTATCAATTTTCCACGTCCTGTGAAACAGACGTGTTAGAAATTGAAAGAGAAAGACAGCCATGACAAACAAAATAGCAAGACAGAATTCAAAGTGCGTGACACAAGTATGTAGATTCTAGACCCCCTCATTTGCTTTACCTTGACAAACAAGTCAACCCTTAAACAAGTCAACCTAATTTTACACCTTCATTAATTTCTAATATGAATCCACAGATATGGAGTAAATGTGATAGTTTTAGCATTTTTCAATAATTAATGTTCATCTTATTTAATGGAAAAGAGATATACACTACCATTTACGTGTTTAGATTAGCTTCTTCAATAATTATTTTTTATTAAAAGAGTTAAAAATGGAAGAATTAATTTTTAAAAAGCTAGATCAAATTGCTTCTCTCAAAATTCCAATAGATGTTTTACAAAAATAATAATTTGTAGTCAATTGGGTTGTAGATCAATTGATCATAGAAATTTTATTGTAAGAAGATGATATTTTGTTTGAGACCTCTCATTGACAAAATGAGACTCTCAAAGTGCTCAACCACACCAAACTACAACTGTGAATGCTTCGACTGTGGGACCCCTAGAGCAGGGATAGCTCGCTTTAGGTTTGATAAGTCTAACTTCATCCAAATGTTAAAATTGGACTCTGATTCTTATGTTACCAAAAAAAAAATTATAAATAAACTAGTTTGTAATACTATTCAAGACAATAAATATAGTATAGGCTAGTAATTAAAATAGGGGCAATATAGGTAGTAATAAGTATAATTAATTTTAGCCATATCAATTTTATTGCCAAACATGCACTAAATTTTTCCTATTTTTAAATTATTTAATAAATCGTGATTGAAATTGTTGAGTATTGGAGTGATAATCAAATACAAATTAATTTTAAAAAATAGTTAAAAACAGTGGTTGAATGTTTTTCAATTGAAAGTTATGAAGTCTATGTGCTGAAGCCCAAAATTAAAAGGAGTTGTGTATATGTTTTCACTGCTAGATTCATTGGTAGTACCATGTATGTACAATAACCAATTAGTTCACTGCTAGATTCGCGGGTCATGATCCACACAAAAATGATTTAGAAAATGAAATGCAAAGAATAATCCCAGATAACATCTTCAAGTCTAATTTTACTATTTTAGTTTCAATTTCATTTATTGCTATAAACAATACAGAGAGGATACAAATGAAAGATCACGACAACTCATACTCCAAATAAAAATTATATCCTTTAATAGACAAATTGGGGGAAAATCCCAAATTATCCCTCATAAGGCACAAACGAAGTGAGGTTCTGGTAATGCAGCCACGGCTTTTCCCACACGACGGCTTGGTACTTGTTCATGTTCGCCCCGTCTTTAGCCGCCAACACGAGCCGGTAGTTAGTCCCAGACACCACCTGAGTCTCGCCCTTGATCACTTCCTTTAACTTGAGCTTCGCTCCAGATTTCTGGTTGTGCTCTGTCACTGCGAAATTTGCGATCTCCGTCACGTGCGGGTCTTTGATATTCTTTATCGGCGTCCAACCGCCGGCCAGACCACCGCTAACGGCGGAGATCAGAGGAAGAAAGATAAGGGATAGGAGAAGAAGGCTGTGAACTCTCATCATCGTAACAGTCGGTTTTCGTTCTTGAAAGTTGTGATCTGAGATATGAAAATGACTCTGAGCAAGGCTGGGATTTATAGCATAGATCACGGCCCGTTGGGGAAACCACGTAGGAAGAGGAAAGGGTTAAGGATACCCCCAAAGTTGGTGGGAATTACGAGTGAAACCGCGTGAGGTAATAGCATTAGCACTTGGCCACCTTTCAGTGCACCGACTTACGTAATAGGAAGGGCCAGCTGGATTCCACGTGTCGAGTCAATGGAATCCTGGCCGTTGGATTTGATGAGTTGGAAAGCAATTGGATGAGCGTGTCTGAAAATGTGCAACAATGGGAAGGAAGAGCAAGAATCAAGATTACCTTACCATTTATTCCACGTCACCGAAGATTACAATTTATTCGCCCAACCCCAAGAGATTAGATATGGGCCCAGAGGAATATGGGCCAAAACTGGGAGCTAGTAGTCCTGTGGGTAGTAGTTGGATATAATGGATAAAAATATAGTATTTATTAAAAGGTGGTGCAGTGATACGTTACCTCTCACTTAAATAGACTTTGATGAAACTCATACAATAATTTTAGTATCACTAAAGATAATATGTGATAAAGCACACCATCAAATGATATAAAAAGAAAAGAAAGGGTGAGAGTATAAATTTATGATTTATTAACTTAAATATTATATTAAGTAATAAAATTATATATTTATCATATTTTTAATTTAATTATTTAAATATTATAACTTAAAAAAAAATTAGATATGAGAGGACCACAAGTGACTGTATAGCGAACCATTTCTTATCATGTTTTCATTTAATTTTTTTCTTTTTTATAGGCAACTAAAAAAAAGATACACTATAAAGTTATCGATGTGTTTGATGTGAACACGTCATGTAATCAATGAGATGTTTGTGGTCTTCACATATTTATTATGTTTTTTTTAATTTTTTAAAAAAGTATAATATTAAAATAAATAAATTAAAAAATATAATAAATATATAAATTTATTTTTGATATTTCGATCAAAGAGCCTAAATTCACCACGATATAAAAAGTTACTTGATGGGTCCATCAAAGTTCACCTAAATGAAGGGTAAAAAAAATAGGGCTATACCACTTTTTAAGAATAGTGTAGCTTAGAACTCACGGAGGGAAGGGAACTATATGCTGTATGGTGTAGCCCACGATAAGACATACAGCAGCAGCTAGTCACCTAGCAACCCAAACAGAGAATGAGAAATTAAGTGAGGATAAACTCCAATCTATGTAGATCAGCTAGTGTACGTGTGCTGTGTGACATGATTGGGAATTGGCTGATTGCCAAATATTACACTTTTATAATTTACTTACATAATTATAATATTTTTTAATTTATTTATTTTAACATTAAACTTTTAAAAAATTTAATAAATTTAAAAAAATGAAATCAAAAGTTGCGGAGTCCACCAAACACGTCAATGGGCACACGACATGTCCACGTGGGACAGGCCAATGAGCCCAAGGCGTGTGTCCCTTGCCCCTTGTTACATCTAACATAAATGTGGACATCTTGAACTGTTCTCAATTGACAAAAATTGGCAACTTGAACTTAAGAAATTGTAAAAGTGTATGAACTACCTAGATTTGGGTCAATCAGCCTTCAAGAATTGGTAGAAGCATATGTGTGGGGACACACCCTAGGCCCATTGGCGTGTCCAATGGAACCCATTCATTTTGACTTCATGTTTTTTTAGTTTTTAATTTTTTGAAAATGTAATATTTAAATAAATAAGTTGAAAAATGTTATAATTGTATAAATAAATTGTAAAAGTGTAATATTTGGGTCAATCAACCTTGAGAATTTATGTTTCATTAACTTTTGAAAAATAAATCATATTTGAAAAGCTCATTTACAAGAGTAGAAGATGTAAACAAACGGACAATACTTGTTTGTATAGAAAAAAGTTTAAGAGGCGTGTTATACAGCATGAATAGCTTTTTGGTGAAAGCACACGAAGATCACTGCTATAGTTGAATTATTCATTGAGGTGAAGATTGCCAGTAAAAGGAATAATCGATATATTCATTGAGTTTGAATATTTGTGGCTTTCATCAATGTTTAGATTTAGAACATTGTTAAATTGAGTGGGTGATCATATTTGCTAATTGCTTCTGCTAATTCACGGAAATTACCACATAATGCAACTTGGCACTAAACCCATGTCCATGTGTGCCAAAATATAGAAATATCATGTAAGATATTTTGTGAGATGTCACTTAGTCGATTGTGTTGTTGAACAAAGAAAGAAATAAAATATGTGGAGTAGTGAGGAGTGTCAGGTTTTGCCAAGTTGATGGCCAACTACACTTTATTTTATGGCCTCTCTGAAAGTAACTAAAAGTGCTCACGAGCCAGCTGGTTGATTGAGAGATCAAAATAGTAGAAATAAATTGAACTTTATTTTAATCAATTTTGATTTGATTACCAATTAATAAACACTAGTAAAACTAATATTATTATAAATAATAAATCACACAATAGTAAACATTATTAGTTCAACGTACAAGTATCTATCTGTAAGCATCACTCCAATCTACATAGCACTTGTTCATTCAACAATCGGTGCTGGCCTTCTTGGCCTGTTGGCAACTGCTGAAAACTTGCACAGGAGATCCAAGCTTCAATTGCTGATTTGCTGGTATAGGAAGAACAGGGACACAAATTGGTGGAAGCAAAGACACAACACAAATTAATAAAATCTTTCCCCCCACAAAAAAATTCAGATTTTTTTCTTTCTCCACCTCTCTTTAGCACCTATTGATAACTGTACAGGGTGGGTATTGCATACTTTGTAGAATATAGTAAAAAGCAGCAGTAAATGAAAATGATAGACACACCCAAAAAGATTATTAAAACACAAGTGGAAACTGGAGAGGACTCATCAACTTCGCATCCAACGTGTGTTTGTCTGTGTCATCCACGTACCATCATTTGTTCCAAAAACAATAGCTCCTGCAACACAAAACCTCAAGCAACCAATCAGAATACTTCATTTTCTGTAAAGTAACAATTGGCAGCAGAAGAGAGATTAATATTAATTAATTTACCCAGTGTTGGCATTAGAAATGAGAGGACAGCAATGCCAGCAATCTTAAGTGGGAAGCCAATTTTGAGCATGTCTTGGATTTCAATGTGGCCAGTGGCGAAGGCAACTACGTTTGATGGAGTTGAAGTTGGAAGCAAAAAAGAAAACTGAGTAGCTACAGCTCCAGGGACCATTAGAAGAAGAGGGTGGATATGCATGGGTTTGGCTATGTGATATAGAAGAGGCGTAAGGAGAGTGGCAACGGCATCATTGGCTGTGATGAACTCAGTCACAATGCTACTCATTAGACTAACAGCAGGAGCAATGGCCAAATAGGGAGCATCTTCTAAGAAACTTAACATGCTTGATAGAACATCTGCTAACCCACTAGATTGAACTCCATCAGCTAAGGCAAATCCAGCTCCTAGAAGCAAAATCAAGTTCCATGGTAGCTTCTTGCATTCATTCCAGTCCATTAACTTCTCTCCCGGTCTCTTCTTGTTTGGGATTATGAACAATAACACCGCCGCCAAAACCTATATTGGATAAGAGAATAAAACTTTAGATATTGCTCTGCTTGCACCAACAAAAAAGGTTAATTTGAAGAGTAAAAAGCTCACACTAGCACTCCCATCACCAACAAGGCCATGGAAAAGAGCTCCCCACCCAGGAATGTCATCTGTGATCCTCCTTGTCATCCACAATATGACCAGCAACTGCATTCACCAATACTACTTATTAACAATTAACGCCTACATCAGATAACAAAACTAATTTCCAAATAATTAACTTGAAACGGGCTGGGGAAACTCACCCCAAACACAGACAACACCATCTTCTCAGCAAAAGACATGGGACCTGCAATTACCCATTACACAATTGCAACTTCATCCGCTTACTCTGAAACAAATGCTACAAACACTTCCCTAACTAAATCTAATATAATAAAAAATTATGAAAATATTCTCAAGTGATCCATTTTTCATAGTTTACGCCTTTTCGGATATTTCCAATTCCATGCTTTTCAAACACTTCCTAACGTGGGCAGGACCGCCACAAAGAGCTACATGATTCCACTGCTTAGTGCTTACCAAATAGAATGAGACAGAGATAAGAATAATTGGGGCCCACTAGGCCACCAATTCGGTAAGTGCAACCCAAGGGCTTGGCACTTGGCACCACCATGGACCCCACACTTGCCAATAAGTGACAGGAATAAGATTTATATATAAAAAAACAGGACAAAGGAAAATAAAGTGAAGAAAATTAGAGATCTTACATCAAGAAAAAGAAAAATGTCAGAAATAAAAGAGAAGTTTAGGTAGACTTTGTCTCTCCTTTTTTTTTAAAAAAAAAATTCAATTCAATTTAATGTATTATTTTTCCAGTGATTAAGTTTTAAGATAAAGAATGGGTGAATGAACTTACCCAGATCTTCGAGTTCCCTCTTCAAATGGGCTTTACTCAAATAAGATGATAGGGCCCGAGCCGACCCTTTCCTAACATAGAGCAAGCAGACGAGGCACCAGAAGAAAACTAAGAGGAGGGCAGCCACAGGGAAACCGAAGAAGAACCACGTGTTAAAGCTGATTGGCTTGCCCCCAGGGACTAGGCTCTTCCACATACCAGCCAATATGAGGTTGACACCTGTTCCCGTCAGCGTGCTTATCCCTCCGATGTTCGTAGCATATACTATCGTCAGAACAACGGCCCTGCAGAACTTATTAACGACGTCGGATTGCTCGTGCCGCGGTGGTAGTCGCTGTAGGATCCCAGTCGCCACGGGCATCATCATCACCGTAGCTGCCACATTGTGCATCCACATACTGACAAAGAATGACGTGGCACATAGACCCAATAACAGTAACGGTGGACTCAATGGATCACCACAAAACACCGAGGTTACCTGTAGGGTCCACCACTCCACTTTATGTTGATCCCATCATTTTTTATCAGTGCAAAAGCAGAAATACAACTAAGTAAACAATTTAAAAGAGAAAAAAAAATGCCTCGTGTTTCACCTTATGAATACACCTAATCCCTGAAGTTAATAACTTAATACTATGACTATTTAATATGGGAATTTCTCCTTGTTAATGGAAAACTAATCTATAGAAAAACGGGAAAAGTCCACATGCTTGGAGAAAAAATGGGAGAAATGTCAAAGTTCAATAATTTTTTGGAGTTCATAATTGAATACATCTATCTATATTCAACAACTCAATAATAGAGCTTTAAATTGGAAGATAATTAAAGCAAATCCCACCAATGATATTGAAGAAATCGAAAGACCCCAACATTTTGGATGATAAACATTAATGAGAGCTCAATCATGCATAGACAGCTCCAAAATTGTAACCTTTGAAAACCCGTTTCTTGTTTTGATGAAGAAAATATAATAAGGCAATAAGGAAAAAAGGAGTGACTCACATTAAAGGCCAATCTTTTATGAACGTTGTAGCGTTCAACAGCGAGAGCAAGAATGAAACTTCCCAAAACGAGGGTGATGACATCGTCCATGTAAGAGTGAGCTACAGTGTCAGCTGAAGCTATCCCAAAGAGAGGGAAGAGAAAGAGGGGACACATAGAGGTCACCGGAAGTGGCACCGCCTCCGTGACCCACCAAGCAAAAACCCAAGAAATCACCGCCAGCATATTCCGGCTAGCCAACGGAGCACCTTCAAACTTGACAAAGAGCATAACAATAAGGGACAACAGGGGCCCCAATATCACATAGAAATTTTTAAGGGTGAAAATGGATAGAATGGTGAAGGAGAAGCTCTCTGTTCTTTGTAATGGTTCGTGAAGAGGAAGGAGTGAGACCTTAAGGTCATCGGAAGCTGGTGGTGGAGTGCGTTCTCCGGTCATTTTGTAAAAAAACCAAAAATGGCGGCTTCTGGAGGCTCTGCTGCTGCAAGAGGAAGGATTCAAGATTGTTGATGGGAAATGAAGGTTGAGTGTGGGGTTTTTATTTCTGATTTTAATTTCTCATAATTGAGAGAGAGAGAGAGAGAGATAGAGAGAGGGACAAGGACTAGGAGTGGCCAATTTTACTTTCTATATTACAATTTGCGTCTTTAGGAAATTGGATGTAGCAAATAAATGTCAAATTTATTGTAGTTTGTTCAATTATAGAATTAGTAGAATTAAGTAATAACCTTAGACCATGTGAGATTTTTTTATAATGAAAATCCCCTTGACTCCGACTCACACTTACGTGGGTCCAAAGCCTTCTAGATTGAGTCACGTGGAAGTGTAAATGAACATTGATTATTTTGGACCTTAGGATAAGAGAGTTCATGTGGAATTATAAAAATCATTGTTCTTCGACTAAGCAAAGTGTATATTGTCACGTTGCCTGGACTTTGAAAATGATATCTCTTCTCATTGCTTACGAACGTAGATGAGTTAGAGATTACCTGTAAAATATGGTTAATTCGTAGTTATCTTTGTGGCTCAAAATATTTTTTTGGAAATCCCTACGAAAAAAAATACTACGTTGTTAAAAACAAATATTTTGACATTTGACCACAAGTGAAAAGTTTTTAGTTGAATATTTATTTTTGTCACGTGTTAAAACAATTAAATGTAAGTAAAATGTTTTATTTGGATTGAAAAACATGTAAATTTGTTTGAGGTTATCAATTAGAGATGGCAATTGATATAATTCAACGACGTCAACCCAAAAGAGTTTTGATTTAAATTTTGCTTGTATTCTTTATGTTGTTACTATTACCAACCACGGCATTTATTAATCCTAGTGTATATTGATGTTTTTTAAACAATAGTAATTTTTATCTGCCTTTTTTAAATTTTTATTACTAAAAAATTATTTTACTTTTTGTTAACAATAGCATAATATAAAAACTTTATTTCTCATTCATCTCGATTCAACTGCTCTATTTGGTCAGTGAATCATGGAGTTTGCATGTTTGAGGTAGATATTATCATTTTTGAGTTTGAGCATTTACCAGAAAATGTTTTAAAATAAATTAAAAGGTCAAATATTATAAAAAAAAAATACTATAAATTTTGAGTGTTTGGGAACTAAATTGTTCAATTATGATGCTAGAACTTGTCCTAGCTTTTATAAAAGTTTTTTTTTTCTTTAAATAAAATCTTCTTTTGTTCGTAAATCAAAATGCACGTTTTCAGGTATTGAAACAAATCAGGGCCCACCAAATAATGCACATGTGGGCCCTGCCAGTGCCATGGCCCTGATAATCATAGCATCCATATGATGGAGTAGAATTATAAATAAAAAATGTAATTGAGGATTTTACCAAAAAAAAAAAAAGTAACTGAGGGGACATTTTGGACACTAGCTAGTAACCTTTTCTTTCCAAATATGTGAAGCTAACAAAAAATTAAAAATATTTATCCCACCCCTAAAACAAACACGTTATAAATTTTATTCTAATACACTAAAAAAATATATACTTTATTATTAATTAAAAATTTACAGTAATTTATTTCTGACAAAGTGTATATGTATATCTATCTAAATAGCATTAGTCGTATGAATTATTGTAATTTGTAAACGTGGCGGACATGATGAGATGTGCATGACCAGCAGCTATGTGCATGACATATGCGAGCACTCCAATCTTTGACCATTTTCTCCTTGTTTCTAAGTGAACTTATTTATTAGATTACAATCGAACGGTCCCAATTGCAGATTACGAGTAAAATTATTTGAAATCATGGAGTATGGACGATCCAGGTGATGAGATTGATTGATTCTGCTATAAAATATTTGCAATTTTGGTCCCCTTATTTTAACCACTTGAACGTTTTGGTCCCCTTTCTTTAAAAATGAACTATTGAGTCCCTTTATATTCATAAAATGTACAAGTTTAGTCCATTTATCTTTAAGTCAAAATTCTTAGGTTTATTTCAAGGTGTAAAGTTCTCTGATTCATAATCCCACCGTTCAGATTTAAGGGCTACATCTTGTGAACCTTCTCACTAAATTTGAGCTCCATCTAATGGTGAAACTCATCCCAAAATACCAAAACCATAAGTTTTCATCTAACCAAAAATTTAGACTTATTCACCGTTAGATCGAGCTGAAATTTAATGGAAAAATTCACAAGACGTAGCTCTTCAATCTGAACGGTGAGATTATGAATCAGAGAACTTTACACCTTGAAATAAACCTAAGAATTTTGACTTAAAGATAAATGGACTAAACTTGTACATTTTATGAATATAGAGGGACTTAATAGTTTATTTTTAAAGAAGGAGGACCAAAATGTTCAAGTGGTTAAAATAGGGAGATCAAAATTGCAATTAAGCCTTAATAATATGATGCGAAAGTGAGATTGCTCCGTAGTCATCAGCCACATTTGGATCCTTTGTTTCTCTTTTCTATATTACATTTTTCAAGCGTGAATCCATCAACGATTCCTTGGACAGTGATATGTAACATATTTTTGTTCATTAACATGAAAAAAGTTTATTAATTTAATTTCTCAATTAAAAAACAGGCAAGTTGTGATGTGCAGGCAAGACACTATAAGTTCAAGTAGGTACGGAGCTAGCACAGGTATGGGTTTTGTATTCGGTATGAGTACGAAATGCTGGTATAATATTTAAAAAAAATAAAAGTACAAGTACACCACGTCATACATATGAATTATATATATATATATATATATAATGAAAAATTTTAAAATTCTCTAAATATTAAAAATATTAACCATTAATCCTTAGAATGAAGAAGGAAGGGGATGGGAATTTTGAAAGAAAATGTATTATGGTCTCTTCTGTGAAGTTTGATTTTGGGGAGAAAAAAAAGGCTTCAGAGTTCAGACGCAACAAAACGGCATCGTTTTACGTAAGTGAGATTTTTGCCTCCAGCAAAATTGTGTCGTTTCGCGTGACCGATACTTAATGATGTCGTTTTCCGTGTGACTGGTTATTCATTAGTCCAAAATGTTGTCGTTTCGTGTGACCACAACCAACAACGGGTTTCAAAATGCAAAATTAAAAATAAAAATAAAAAATAAACTCAATATTTCTGGAAGGGGACGCATTTTGCGTTTCGAAAATGTATCCAAAATGGGTATGTCCCAAAATATGATGTTTCAGTGCTTTATAGGTATTGAGTAATGTTGAAGGATGTTATAGTTTAATATAGTAATAAGAAAATCAAATTGAATTTCAATAAATATCATCGCACAAAATAGAAGTGACTCTTCGAAACCGCACACATTATATTATACTAACAAAAACAAATGAGATTTTGCATTTGCCAACGTTGTTGCACTTTTCCTTCTAAGGAAACGAGAAGATTTGAATTCAAAAATATTAAAATACAATAAGTTTTTTTAATATATTTTTAATACTTATGTGATGTGTTATATTATATAAAAATAATTAATGTGTGAAGATGTATATAAATTAATTATTTTTAAATTTGTTTAAGAAAATAAAATAATTATATTTTACATATGATAAAATATAAAAATGATATATACTTATTGTTTCAGTGTAATCTAACGTATTTATGTAGGATCACAAAATTTCTCTAAAACATTTGATTTTATGTTACAAGAAGCAAGCATTCCGTGGACCGACCTGGCAACAAATTTAATCCTAGTAAACGTAGTTAAAGATTGAGATTAGCATGAAACGTGATGGTGAAATTTTGATTATTCTTTATGGGTGTTTGGAGTTTGGTCCCATTTATGGTCACACAGGATAAGATTGTCATGTGACTACTCAGCATTTCCCTATCCTTTTTCAAATTTAGCACTATACATAATGCACTGTGCCCTGCACCAAAAGCTCCAAAACAAATAAACTTTGTCTAAACAAAGGCTACTTGTTTGATACTAGTACTAATAATAAGAAAACATTACGTAGGCGGTGAGTAAAAACTTGGGACTCTGAATCAAATTAAAATATACACTTACGTTGTATACCAATAAATGAATAAATATGATGATTTTTGTATCAAGTTGCATTGTGGCTGTCCACGGGCCATGGCATGAAGTCAATCAACTAGCATTCCCCGAGGCATTTAATTAATCCACCAGTTCTTGGTATTAGAAATGGTTTTCGCAGATAAAAGATAAGGCTACTGAAAATAATGTTTTTGTTTTACTTGTACACAACATGCTCTATTATTTTTATTCTAGTCTCGAGTGGAGATTGAGATTGCCTTCAGTCAGTGCATATCAAATTCGCGTCGATATCCTAGTGGGCTCTACTGCTTTTGGGATTTTGGCGTCAAAGTCCAAAATCTGGGCCTCACAATGGAATGCTGAAATTTAATACAGGCCCAATAACTGGATTATGATATTCTAATTGGGCCTCCCAGTTCTTTAGCAGAGTACAGGCCCAATGACTCTCTGCAGCATTCTCATTCAGATTTGTCAGATATGAAGGCCTAAATTTCAGAAAAAAGCAAAAAGATAATGAGATACGTACCTTACCTTAAAGGCGTACGACGAAACGTAAACGTGTAAACAAGATTGGAATACGACTTTCGGCAAGGTTCCCGTATTTTCTGGAAAAATTTCCTTTTGAAGCTTTCGAGGTGGTCATTTCCATTTTATGCATATATATCTTGACGTGACATCCACTGCCATTGACAAAAGACATTTTGCTCCTTGCGTCTTCTTTAATATCAGCTATTAGAGGGATAGAAAATATTTCATCCAAAAAAAAAAGGCTTTAATCATCCACATAAATTTATCTGGTCACAAACGCAGAAAATGACTTGCTGTCACGAGGCCCAGGCCCAAACTACAAGCACAAGCACAAGCACAACCACATTTGGATGAAAAATGATATTAATTTGAGTTAATAATAATTAATATTAATGGATATTTGTTTGCGTCAATAAATAGAAAAAATAAAAATAGCTTTACTGGGTGAATTTTTTTCAGAACCAAGTAATTTGTAATTTTGCTTTTGCTTTTGCGAGAGTACAGTTACGGAACTACTGTCAATGTGTTACCGGTTTACCCCTTATTCCTTACCCTAACTACCCTTGTCCACTTTCATTTGTCGATCGCAAGGTACCGAGTAACCCTAGCTTAGAAATGAGATTTATGAACACACAGAACCATTAGAATCCGTTAGATGCAGAGTAACGTTCTGCCTCCATCACCAGCCAATCATGGCGGATCTGCCTCCGGAGGTAATCACCGACATCCTCTGCCGTTTACCAGTGAAGATCCTTTTACGCCTCAGGTGCACTTCGAAATCATGGCGGTCCCTGATTGATAGCCCAGAGTTCATCTTCATGCATCTGCGCAAATCATTCGAGACCAACGCCAACCTCAATCTCATTTTCAGACAGAAATCGGAACTGTACGAGGTCGATTTCGATGCCCTCGATAAAGCCGTCGAGCTCAATCACCCATTAATGTGTTACAGTAACCGAATCAAGGTACTGGGTTCCTGCAATGGATTACTCTGTATTTGTAATGTCGCGGAGGACATTGCTCTGTGGAACCCATCAATTCGAAAGCATAAAGTTTTACCCTATTTGCCCGTGGATCGACGCCCTGATTCTGAGACGAGCATATTCGTGGCTCGCGTTTATGGGTTTGGGTATGATTCCTACTCTGATGATTATAAATTGTTAAGGGTTTCGTATTTTATTGATTTACATGATCGTACTTTCGATTCCCAAGTTAAGCTTTACAATCTGAGAAGAAATGTTTGGAAAAGCATTGACAGTATGCCTTACGCTCTCTGCTGTGCTCGAACCATGGGGGTTTTCGCTGGTGGTGCCTTACACTGGGTGGTGACCCGGAAACTTGAACCCAACGAGCCTGATTTGATTGTTGCTTTTGATCTGAGATTTGAGAATTTCAGGGAGGTGCCACTGCCTGATACGGGGAATGAGCAATTTGAAATGGATGTTGCCCTGTTGAGAGGATGCCTATGTATGATTGCGAATTACCAGAAAATACGAGTTGATGTTTGGGTGATGGAAAAACATGGATTCAAAGATGGTTGGTGTAAGCTGTTTACATTGACACAAACCCATGATTTAAGATCTTTTAAATCTGTGAAGCCCATAACATATTCGAGAGATGGAGACAAGGTTCTATTGGAATTGGAACAGAGGAAGCTTTGTTGGTATGACCTGAGAAATAGAGGACTTAGTAATATTAGAATCTCCGGAATGCCCACCTTAGTTGAAGCTGGTTTATGTCAAGGAAGCCTTGTCCCACCAGCTACTTTTGAAAGTAAAAATCATGGGAAGCAGAAGAAATTGGGCCATGAAAAGACTAAGAAAAGGTACTTATTGACTACCCGTCTTGTATGTTTCCCTATGAAAAGAATCTCTATTCTCCATTGCCCTCTTCAAATTATAGGGCGATTTAGCATTTTATTGATTAGTATATATGTATATAAGTACTGAATCGATTTACAAGTTGTTCGTATGTATTATGAATGTTGTCTGTCTCTTTGCGGGTTGACCTTGACCCCGACAAGTCCAGCTCCCTTGTACGAAAAATAACCATGGAAATTATTGCAAAAAAAAATTTAATGTCAGAGACTCAGATATTACTTTAATCTTTTGGTCTTGGTCGTCTTGGATTTCTTTAGTTGACTTGGAGTCAATGTAAAATATGGTTTCCATTTAATTTCAATTCCCATCTAAATCAGTGGGCCAATTTGATCCTTCAACCCTCTTATTTCTTTTGTGATTTCGTTCAGCTTACTTTTCTTTGATTCACGTTGTCTTTTCAGGGATGATTTCCTGTCCCAGGGATTTAAACTGATACTGTAGAAAAGCAAAAGAAGGACAAATACCAAACGGTATAGATGAATTTGCTTTGTCGTTAATATATTCCATGAATGATATATTGTTTTCAAGTTAGCGCTTTAGCTCATGGGAAAGACTTGAATTGATCAGTAAGAATTTAGCGAGTGTATTTATCATCAACTTTCTTCTGCTCTAGAATTTGATTTGTTGTCTAGTTCATTTTCTCAATGAGATGCTGTCAAAATTAATGCCTTGTTTTTGTATCTTATATTTTCGCAGGGACAGAGATGGAAGAGAGGGCTGCAAAAGGCTGCATGATCCAAATATTCGAGATCAAGGCAAAGATGAACTAGGATCAGTGCCAACTCCGCCAAATTTGACAGGAAGACAATGAAGATGAACTATGTTTTTTTTTTAATTTTTTTTTTTGTAATAAGTTAAAATGCTTCTGGTAACCTGGAAAATTTTGATTTTCTCATGGAATTGTTGTGTATGTATGTGTGTTAATCTGGTTGTATCCTTTCAAGTTGCTTTGTTATAACTAACGAATTATGTTTGAGAAAGGCAATTTGTCCATTGAAAAAACATGTAAGTTTCCAGGTCGGTGGACCCAACCTGTAAGTGTTTTTTTTTTTTTTTTATCCGAAACAATGGCTTTCTGGACAATTGTGGTTTCAAGATGCCAATTGTATAGATTGATACCCCTCTATAACTATAACCTCCTCAACTATTACATGTAATGATTCAAAGTAAAATTTTGCTATTCAATAAATTCAACAATGTGATAACAATAATTGTTTGTATTTGCACAATATATTTTGTTTCAATTTCATACTCAAATCGTCTTTTCTCTTCGGTTATTTCTTAGTAACATAATTGAAAATAAAGTTTTCTTATGTAAAGTGAATAAGAAAGTCTTAAGTCTTAACACTTTTAGTTTATTGCAAGTTATTATTTTGAGTAAAATGTCCTATGCACTTGAAATCACTTTGGTTTATCAAAGATTTTTTTTTTATCTCATATAGGTCTTTAAATATTTATTTTGTCCATCACTTAAGTCCACTATTAAGTTTTCGTTAATAAATACTGACGGAATGTTAAAACGCTGTCGTTTTACTTCTTCTACCTCTGCTATCGTTTTGCTGCTTCTCTAGGACGTTTGATGATTTTGATTTGAACCAAAGAGAGCAGTTGTAGAACAGAGGCCGCGTTAAATGCTGGTTCTCTTTAGAGACCCACTTGTGGCACTTATCTGATGCAACCTTTCCCATCAACCAGCCGTTTTAAAACCCAATTCACCCAATCAGATCACAAAGCACAGGAGAATTGTGCTGGTATAGCATTCAATATTGAAGATTAGAGAGAAAGAGAATTGAAACCACAACAACATAAACACCTACCCAGTACCCACCCTTCTCCATAATTATATAACTGAATGCACATTTTGCTGAAGGCTTTTCTGACAGGATCCTCTCCATCAATCTCTTCCAGCCAATCTGAAACCCTTCCTCGGCAAAACCCATCTTCCCACATCAACATCCTTCACCAAATTCAACCAGAGAGAGAGAGAGAGAGACATATGGGCAAGGACGAATGGTCCAGAAAGGGATTAAGAATTTCTTATTTTAGAATTCTGATGAGGGAAAGAAAGATAGAGAGGAAGAGAGAGAGAGAGATGGGGGGAGGGAGACGGAGCTCTGTCACACAGAAGAAGAAGAAGAAGAAGAAGACGGCAGCAAGGAAAAGACTTCAGGAGAAAAATTGCAAATTTTCCGTTTCTAGGCACTGTTTGGCTTAGGCGCTAATTTGTAAAGACTAAAGAGTAAACAGTGAAGAGGCAGCGCTTGACTTGAGTCCACTCCTCGTTGACTCCCTCGTGAAGTGGCATTGCCATCCCAAAAGTTTGGCCTTTTTGGCGGAAAATTGCATCGCATCACACATCACATAAGTTGAAATTTGAGAACTCACAAATGCGTGGCCATTTCTTCTCGCCACAANAAGGAAAAGACTTCAGGAGAAAAATTGCAAATTTTCCGTTTCTAGGCACTGTTTGGCTTAGGCGCTAATTTGTAAAGACTAAAGAGTAAACAGTGAAGAGGCAGCGCTTGACTTGAGTCCACTCCTCGTTGACTCCCTCGTGAAGTGGCATTGCCATCCCAAAAGTTTGGCCTTTTTGGCATTCTTGGCGGAAAATTGCATCGCATCACACATCACATAAGTTGAAATTTGAGAACTTACAAATGCGTGGCCATTTCTTCTCGCCACAAGAATTAGTCTAAAGCCCAAACCCCTTTGAATTAAGTTGGTTTGTCAGAGGGAATGAAAATTATGGAATTGAAATAGGAATAGGAATTAGAATAAAATGGATTAGAATATAATTATCATTCTTTATGAAATTAATGTAAAATAAAATTAAAAATCTCTCATTTTATAAAACTAATAAAGATATTAGATATGATGGAAAAAGAGAACATTAATTGCATAGAATATAACATAAAATATAGCATTTTATAAAATTTGGATTGGAATTGAACCACCATTTTATACTTTTTCTCGTTATCAAACATTGAAATGCTCACTTTATAAAATAGAGCATGAAACATAGAATGAAATTACCATTCCTCGTACCAAACTAATCACTTAGAACAAGAGAGACAAGGCAAAAAAACAAGAGAGAAAGCCCTCAAACCTCCAAATATGAGCCTTCCCATGGACGGGCAAAACAAAAAGAGCAATGGAATTGCCTTGGCGAACTTCCCACAAGATGTGATGGATGAGATTTTGTCCATTTAGCAGAGAAAACCCTTGTACGCTTCAAGTCTGTATCCAAGCCATGGCGTTCCTTAACAAGCAACACCCTGCACCCATGTCTTCAAACGCCATCTCAAGCTTTCAACCGAAACCCTCTCTCTCTCTCTCTCACCTCTACCTCAATATCCTTGTTGGAGATGCCCATGTCTGCGCTGCGTAATTGGATTCCCTTCGCCAACTGGTACGTATAGATTCCCCCTTCAAAACACAAGGGAAAATGGAATTGCCCTGATTGGTTGCTGCAAAGGCTTGCTCTGTATTGAGAAATCATATTCCGAAGTCGCTTTGTGGAACCCACCTATTCTGAGTATAGAATTGGTTCACAGATTCTACTTTGATGAGTGGACTATTTCATATTAACGACGACTACAAGGTCTTGATATCCGGCTTGTGAAATCAAACTTCATACTCTCAAAACTAATTCTTGGAAAAGGATTACCGATGTTGCTAACACCGTTTCCTTGTTAAGGGCGCCTGGTAGTAAAACCTGTAAGAATAAGACAATGTCTGCGTTGAATGTTGGTGATTCTTTGAATTGGGTGGTGAATCACACTCTTCTTAATACGTATATTAAGCTTCAAGCGCTGTTTTATTAGAGAATACAAGTTTCCATCATGTGAGGCTGCCTCAATTTTGAGACTCAGGATTTTGACATTAATGCTGGGGTCTTGGAAGGGAAGTTCTGTCTTATGTGTAATTAGATGTTGATGGAATACAGGGTAGATGATTCTTGGGTCAAGTTGTTTTCTATTCAGCTAGATAGTCTTGGACATTTGAGTCCTTTGGCATAATCAAAGAGTAGAGACAAGGTTCTTCTTCAACAGGATGCATGGGAAGAAGCTTGTGTGGTAGGATCTAAAGGGCAAGTCTCTCAAGGAGATGAAATTCTGTGGTGCTCCAAGCTCCTTTGATGTGGTAATGTGCCAAGGAACCCTGGTTCATCCAAATGTTGGCGGTGGAAGGGATGGAATGAAGCAGAATATCCATGAGTACAATTTGAAAAAGAACAGCAAGAAAAAGGTAAGACATATGATGCTAATGGTGTTTGGACGTCATAGTATGGGGTTACTTCTAAATATGAGCTGTTTTTCATTATTACATATAAGCCATTTCTTTGAGCTGTGTGCATGTTCAATTAGTTTAATCCTCATGACTTCTTGCATATGTTTTGAACCATATGATATTGCTTACAATCTAATGTTTGCTTCCTACTCAAGATTTGGTGATGTTGTTCATCAGGGATGCCTTTCTCTCAACGGGATTCAAATCAAAATTGTGATTCGGTGGATGAATTAGGGAAAGAGGTACATAAATGGCTGTTAGATTGAATTCCTTAGTGTGCTTAAATTATTAATTTTACTTTGTTAACATTTCCATCTCTGCATGTTATGGCGAGTTTCTATAACTTGTCAAATTCATAGTTGTATATAATTGTATACTTGAATACATTTTGGACTGATTTTTAATGCCAATTGCTGTGCTCATTTTTCTTTGGGTTAATTTAACAAGAGTTTGGGATTACTACAAATAAGTTTGAAGGAAGATGTGTTGGTGGAAGCAATGCGCTATCTTAAAGTCTTTTTTGGTATTGCTTTGAAGAACTTCAACTTCTAGTTGAAGACTTTACTAAGCTTTTGTACAGAATGAAGAATGATTTCTCTTTTTTCCGTTCATCTGTGGTCTTGTGTAACCGTTGGCAACATGTTTATGCCGACTTTTAACTTGGATCAAGAGCTTTACTTTGTGCTGCACTTTGATTGTTTTGAAGGGTTGAGATGATTCCTCTCCCCCCACTCCCTCTGAATTTTATGTGTGTTGATAAGTTATTGAAAAAAAAAATCAATAAACTCCAACCAAAGACAACATATCAACCTGTTTGATTACACTTTTTTTAAAATGACATTGTGGCATTGCATGCAGGGGTATATTGGAGGAACTGACTTATGATTGAGAAATTTTGAAGGTCTAAAGATTGGTTTTCATCAAAATGCTTTAGTATTGCATGACGTTAATTAGTATGTCAAGTGTTATACAAGGGGGATCGTCTTCTCGGGACTATGTTATGCTTGCTCATGCTTTCTAAATACTAACTCGCACTTAACATGCAGTGTGATGTGTTTACTCTTTAATAGTACTACTTTCAGAGTTCATTTGAAAATATCTAGAGTTTTGCACAGTATCATGCTGAATAATGTTTTATTTATGGGAAAAAATCAAAGGGCTAACTTGAGAGACAGTCTACTCATACCGCAAAATGCAATAAAGCTCTAAAATGTTAAAATTGTTGTGTATGAGATTGAGACCGCGCAATAAAAGGTAGAAATAAAATAAAATAGTTAACCCCTAATCAATTTGATCTGGTTCCACGCACGCGATATCCTCGCTTATATTCCTGTTTAGCGAGGGAAAATTTGACAGTGTTGTAAAAGAATAGCGTGAAAATAGGTTTTAGTGGTTCCTTTGGTTTGGTTACTCCAAAGTCCAAGCCACTGATTGGTTGCAGTTGAGTTTTGTAAGACTAATAATAACTGCCACTCCATTAGTCCACTTCCTGTTTGACAAGGTGTTTCCCAAAAATTTCTCCTTTTTCTTGCATGTTATAGCAATCCAAACCAAAAGTAATGCGTCCCTGAACCTTGATTGCCTTCTCATCTCTCCACTGAGAAAACCAGTCAAAATCCTTCTACAAGAAGAAAAGAGAAACCCCCTTTCTGCAACCTCCAAATATGAGCAAAGACATGGCGAAATTCCCAGCAAATGTGGTCAATGATATTCTAGTCCATTTACCAGTGAAAAGCCTTGTGCGTTTCAAGTCTGTATCCAAGCCATGGGGTTCTTTGATAAGCACCCCCGATTTCATCAAACGCCATCTCAAGCTTTCAACCGAAACCTATTCCAACCTAAACCTCATTCTTGGAGATGGCGATGTCTGGGCTGTAGATTTCGATTCCCTTCGCAAAGCCGTACGAATCGATTGCCCCTTCAAGAGCTCGGATAATGGTTCTATAGTGATGGGTTCCTGCAATGCGTTGCTCTGTATTGGGAAATCGGAAAAAGACGTTACCTTTTGGAACCCATTTATCAGAGCCCACCATGTCTTACCCGAATCGCCAATAGAAGTGCGTCCCAGTTTCCCTTTTGACCATTCTCCTATTAAATATGGGTTTGGCTATGATCCCATTAATGACGACTACAAGGTCTTGAGGTTGGTACTAGTCTATGGCCAGGTTATAGACACCTTTGAATGTGAAGTTAAACTTTATAGTCTGAAAACTAACTCTTGGAAAAGGATTACCGATGTTCCTATCACTCTTTCAATGTTAAGTGATCCTGATCATAGTTATGGCTATAACACAGGGTCTGGGTTATGTGTTGATGGTGCTTTGTATTGGGTGATGAATCTGAGAAATTTTCGTTATAAGCATGTTTTTATTATTGCTTTTGATTTTAGAGATGAAAAGTTTCATGATGTGAGGCGCCCTGCATTTGAGCATGAGGATTTTCACGTTAATCCAGCTGTATTGGATGGAAAGTTCTGCCTTATGTGTAATCATGGCAAAGTTCATGTTGATTTGTGGGTGATGATGGAATCTGGGGTAGCTGAATCTTGGGTGAAGTTGTTTTCCATTGTCAAAGACCGTCTTGGAAATTTGACTCCTTTAGCATATTCAAAGGGTAGAGACAAGCTTCTTTTGGAACAAGATGGTAAGAAGCTTTTATGGTATGATTTAAAGAGCAAGTCTTTTAAGAAGGTTAAAATCCGTGGTGGTGCTCCAAGGTCATTTGGTGCGGATATGTTGCAAACAAGTCTAGTTTCTCCAAATGTTGGTGGTGGAAGGGATGGAAGGAATCAGCATAGTCATGAGGAAAAGAAGAAAAAGAACACGAAGAAAAGGTAAAATATATGATACTTATGCTGTTTGCTGGACTCTTTGTGTGATTGTTTATAAATGTGGACTAATTTTGATGATTAGATAGTATGATTAGTACTCATTTGTTTGAGCTGTGTGTTAACTAGTTTAATCTTAATGAGTTGTTGTACCTGTCTATAACCATGCGATATTGCTTATGGTTTAATCAAAGCTTTGGTGGGTCTTGTACATCAGGGATAATTTTCTTTCAACGGGGTTCAAATTGAAGTTGTAAGTCAATAGAGGAAGAGGAATAATGGGAGAAGGGAAAAGAGGTACATCACTGGCTGTTAGACTCAACTCTTTAGTATGTAGTTTAAATTATTTGTTTTACTATGTTAATGCTTCTTCCATCACAGCTTGTAATGATGAGTTTCTATAACCTGTCAAATTCATAGTTTGAATATCTCTTTTGACTAATTTGTAATGCCAATTTCTACTTAATTTTTCTGTGTTAATATATCAGGATTTTGTAATTTCGACAAAGAAGTTTGGAGGAAGAATGCGCTAGGTCAACGTTGTTCATTTGTTTTAGCTGCGTGTTTACTTTGTATTGCACTTTGATTGTTTCAAAGATTTGTTTGGAAGTCGAAGAACACGAAAAAGAAATGCTTCTTAATGTGAGATAATGAGTAAACTTGAGCTATACACAAAAAGTTTTAGTCAAATTAAATTTATATGTTACTTTTTGTATATAGTTCAAGGTAATGGCTACTGTTTAAATACTCTTTTGCAATATTTACAAAGTTTAGTTATATTTGCTTTCTAAACTCAAATTTTGTTACATAATAATTTGTATAGAGTTCATAATTACACTTTGCAAATTTTGTTAAGAAAAAAAAATTATAGTTTCACATTTTTTTAAAAAATATAAAATGAATAATCCATTAAACATATTAACAAAATCATATAAAATATTTGATAATTTTTTTTTTGATTGGGATATTTTGTTGAACTTTAATCTTATGAAATAGGCAAATATAAAAAAAGAGGTGGTAACAAAATGGCAAAATTAAGGATTAAAAAAAATTTAAGTATCTTATGAATAAAATATATCAATTATTTAATTTATATTTAAATTTAATAATTACATACCTAATACGAGAACAAACATATAATATAAAAAATATTATACATTTTATCGTATGTCCGAATTTTTTTATTATTTCTATCAAATTCTCAAATTTGAAAATAATATTCTGTTAAAAATATATAAAATATCATTACTCCAATCCAATCTCCAAAGTCAAAGTAAAATCACCCTTATTTATAAGTGCCAGAGTCATCCTACCGTGCACCCCCTTGATGGGTTCTACATCCACAAAGTGAGTGCTGACGTTTTTGAAGTGACAGTCCAAGAGCTTCGATCTTTTACCGCCAAAAGTCTCCCTCTCTCTCTCTCCCAAAGTTTCTTCCTTTTTTCTTTTTCCAGATTCCTCTTCAAAACCAGTGAAAAACCCAGAACGAAGAACAGATTGCAAATATGAAGAGTTCCCACTTCCCCCAAGATGTGATCAATGACATTCTTGTCAATTTACCTGTGAAGAGCCTTTTACGCTTCAAGTCTGTATCCAAGCCATGGCAATCCTTAATCAAGAGCACCCATTTCGTTAAACGCCATCTCAACCTTTCAATCCAAACCCGCTCTAACAAGAACCTCATTCTTGCAGATGGCGATGTTTGGTCTGTAGAATTCGATTCCCTTCGCCAAGCCCGTCGAATCGATTGCCCCTTCAAGGATCCCAAAAATGGTACTACACTCATTGGTTCCTGCAATGGCTTGCTCTGTCTCGTGAAATCCGAACAAAATGTCGCCTTTTGGAACCCATCAACCAGAGCCCTCCACGTCTTACCTTCATCCTCCGTTGAATTGGATCCCAATTTCAACTTCTTCGAGTCCTTTTTCTCTTTCGGCTTCGCCTATGATCCATTTAACGACGACTACAAGGTCTTGAGGATGGTTCTGTTCTATGGCTATGGCCCTGTTACGGAAACATATTCTGAAGTTAAACTTTATAGTCTGAAAACTAATTCTTGGAAAAAGGTTAACGATGTTTCTTACTATGTTCCCATCTTGTGTGACCCTGATTTAACTTTTGCCCATAAGACAAGGTATGCCTTGTCTGTTGCTGGTGCTTTGAATTGGGTCACCAATGGTCTTTATTATAACCGTGAGTTTGTTATTGCTTTTGATCTTAAAGATGAGAAATTTCACCATGTGCAGCAGCCCAAATATGGGCATGACGATTATCACTTAAATGCTGGGGTCTTGGATGGTAAATTCTGCATTATGTGTAATTACAGAAAGAACCATGTTGATGTTTGGGTGATGATGGAATACAGGGTGCAGGAATCTTGGATCAAATTGTTTTCCTTTGTGAATAACAGACCTCAACATTTGACTCCTTTAGCATATTCAAAGATTGGAGACAAGATTCTCTTGGAGCAGGATCGTAAGAAGCTTATATGGTATGATTTAAAGAGCAAGTCTCTTGAGACGGTCGAAGTCCGTGGTGCTCCAAGGACATTTGGTGTGGAAATGTGCCAAGAAAGTCTGGTATGTCCAAATTAAAGCTATAATTCAGCTGAAGAGGGATAAACTGTGAAGGGAGATCTGCTGGAGGAAGAAATGTTGGAAGTTAAACTGTGTTTTGCATGTTTTGAAGAACCTCAATTTATACGACATTAGGTAGTTATTTTTCTTTAAAGACTGACGAATGCCTTCTCTTTTTTGTTCTTCATTTGTGGTGAAGAATAATCTTCTGTAAATGTCAGACAACATATTCATGCCCTCTTCCAATTTAATTGCAGAAGATATTTTTATGCCAACTTTCATATCAGAAGCTTTATTTTGTGCTGCACCTTGGTTGTTTATAAGGCTTATCTTGATATGATACTAGTTTTGGCCTTGACATGTTTTGGGTCTATTTTGATTGTGTTGACGAATTAGTCTATGAAGGTCAAGTGTTTGAGGGTTGGCCTGATGAAGACATTGATGACTATGACAAGTTTTTTTGGGTCCAGTAGTGGCTTTTATAAGTGACTATGTTAAAGGGTTCCTTTTTTGGATTTGTTTGTTTTAGGTTTAATACACAAGAGGAAAAGAATCAAAGCTCCCGGTAATAACTTGAGCTAACACCAATTCCATTATTTTAATCCGAATTTCGCAACACTTTTGCTTGTAAGTGTGGAAAGGTAATTCATATAAACAAGAAAAAGAAAAACTGAAAAAAACAGTTTAGTTGCAAAATTTGTCGCAGCTTTGGAGAATGCCTATGCTCTGTATATAAAAATGAGGGAGCTGGTGCTGATGTCTTGGTCACGAAGCAACATAGGGTGAAGGAATCTTGGAATAGATTCTATTGCATCTGATTTTTATTTTTTTGGAACACTAAGGGAGAAATTCATTGAAACGGAAACATAGTATTATACAAATAGAAACACAAACACAACTAAGATACATCAGAACCAAAAAACATGACAACCAAACATGGGGAACTAGTAGCTAACGAGAAATTGAGGACAGGAGCCGAAAACTACAGACTGTCTCATTACTGGTTTGCAAACTTGAACCAAGTTATCTAATTTGCCGCTTCTCTCATAACTTAATCAGTATCATAGGAGGGATCCTGAAAAACTCATTTGCTGCGTTGATTCCACATGCACCATAATATATATGGCAAGACATGAACAAATTTTAAACTTTGTTCAACATCTATTACCTATTATTCATTTTTTCTTTAATTATTATGAGGTATAAACCAAGAATAACAAAGTAATACTTATTATAGAAGTTAGTGGTGGTTCTAACTTGGAAGTTAGAACAAAGATCTGAAACTAGCTAGCCCTGATCCTCCTCAACTGATGCTTTCTTCAACTTTAAACCCCATTTAGAATGCTAATGTTTGTTGCAAAAGGAATACAGGGTAGAGGAATCTTGGATGAATTTATTTTCGATTGTGAAAAACGGTCCTGATTATTTGGCCCCTTTGGCATATTCAAGGAGTAGAGACAAGGTTCTTTTTGAACTGAATAGTAAGAGGCGTATGATTTGAAGACTAAGTCTCTTAAGATGGTCAATGTTCGAGGTGCTCCCTGGTTATTTGATGTGGTAATATGCCAAGGAAGCTTGGTTCATCTAAACGTTGGTGGTGGAAGAGATGGAAGGAAACACAATACTCATGACGAGAAGTTGGAAAAGGAAAGTTAAAATATGTGATAATAATGGTGCTCAGTGGTCTTAGAATGCTCTTCTGCGGGTTTATTTCTTAATGTGGACTAATTTTGATCATTAGATTACATGAATAGTCATTTGTATTAGTAGTCTGTTCCACTTGTTTAATACCCATGAGTTCTCGTATTGTCATTAACTACGTTATTTTGCTTACACCTTATTGGGAATTCCTACTCATGGTTTGATGATGTTCATTAGGGATGATTTTCTCTCAACGGAGTTCAAATTGAAATTGTAATTCAGTAGAAGAGGGACAAGGGAAGAAAGAAGAAAAGGTACAAGTATTGTTATTAAACTGAATTGTTTAGTATGTTCATATTATTAGTTTTATAATTTATTTTGCTAGTAATTCGATCTCTGCTTGTAAATTTGAGTTTCTGCAAGTTGTCAAATTCATGGTTGCATATTTCACAACAATTTTTGACTGATTTATAATATGCCAATTTCAGTACTCATTTTTGGCTTTTATAGCCGAATGGGTCGCCATGTGATATAGTGATTTGTTGAAGATGTAAGTATTAAAATGGAGTTTAGTATCCGATTTTGGATTGGTTTGGTTTGGTTTTAGGTTTAATCTCCAAGGGGAAAGAAGATCAAAACTCCCAATAAATAAATTGAGCTAACAATCTAACACCACTTGCATCGTTTTACTCTGAATTTTGCTTCATTTTCTAGTAGTCTAGAATAGTGCCCACTAGATCTTTTGGGACATGCCATTGCATTCTTAAACCATCTCTAACGCCATTCTCATACAAACCAACGTGCATGAATAAATCATTCTTTTTTTAAAAAACATTGTTTTGTGACCGATAATTAAAATAGGTTGTTGTAACATAAGAAATGACAGCATGGATCGCCGCCACAAGTTACTGCCTTCAATTTATTTGGTCCAATATTACGTCTAGATTCATTTGCTTACTATTCAATAAAACCACACCGACATCACCTTCCAAATTCGAACCTAGTAACAATGCCGGATCTCCTGCCGGAGCTGGTTTTCGTCATTCTATGCCGGCTGCCGGCGAAGGATCTCCTACGCTTTAGGTGGGTATAAAAACGTTGGTGTTCTTTAATCGACAGCACAGCTTTCATCAAACTTCATCTTCCCAAGTCCATGGAAACAAACTCCCATCTCAACCTCATTTTAATGAGTGAAGATGGTAAGCTCTATTCTTCGGACTTCGATTCCTTCCACAATTTTGTACCACTCTATTCTCCAATCAAATACCACAATTTTATGGGTCTTGAAATGACTTTTTTTCTAAGTTTCTGGGTTCGTGCAATGACATGCTCTGCATTTGTGAAACAGCTGATATCGTTGCCTTGTGGAACCCATCCACGACAAGCAGCCGTATTTTGCCCTGTTCACCTATTGAGATTCATCTTAATTCGGTCAAATCTGGGTAGATTTATTATGGTTTCGGGTATGACCCCATTAAGAACGATTACAAGGTGGTGAGGATGATTCAGCATTAGTATATGGATGGCTCTTTTCAATGTGAATTCAAAGTTTTTAGTTTGAATACTAGTTCTTGGAAATTGGTTGCTAAAGTCACTGACTTTTTGCATAGTTTGAAGCAAGGATATAGTGTGTTTGCTAGTGGTGCTTTGCATTGGTTGGTATTCGATAAAGCAGAATTTTCCATTGTTGCTTTTGACCTTGGCACTGAGGAGTTTGGACAGGTGCCTCTGCCAGACTTTAAAGATAAGAACTTTGATATGGTTATAGGAAGCTTGGGAGAATATCTGTGCTGTGTTTGTGAATTTGAGGGAGTAGGAATTGATGTATGGATTATGAAAGAATATACAGTGAAGGAATCTTGGATTAACTTATTTTACGTGGCAGAGGGAGGAGTCCGGGATCTCTTGAGAATTTGATGCCTTTAGCATATTCAAAGACTTGTGGCAAGGTTCTCTTCCAGCAATGGAAAGAAAAGCTTGTTTGGTATGATCTGAGAAGCAAAGAACTGTTGACAGTTAGTGATATTTCAGATTTCTGCGATGTAAATTTTTGCGTGGGAAGCCTGGTTCCGGTCACTGTTGGTAGCAAAAAGAATAGAAGGAAACAGCCAGGCGAAGGTCAGAACTCACAAGGAACAGAGGTATAGTGTGCAGTGCAGTTCTGTCTTCTGCCAAAGACTCTCTTACTTCTGGTTTTCCTTTGTTAGGCATTAGAGATAATGTTCTCTGGCTAGGCTTGAAGTTGAAACTTTAGGCAACTGGTTGAAGAGCAGATGCGGATAGAGATGAAGGTAAATAAATGCTGACAAAAATTGGTGTAATTTTTGAAATATGTAAGTGCACTTGCATAAACCCATTTGTTTCTAGTGAGGATGATGTTAGGTTTGCTTAAATTTCCAGTCTTTACATTCCGTTATCAATTAGAGCATGAAAGCGTTGATGTTGGGCTTGTATGTTTTGTCAAATGATCTTTTGTATAGTTGGCCGAGTCTGAGTAATCTGCGGTGTCCTTTCATTGGGACCAAAATCGCATTAGCTTGAGATGGGGACTTGAGAGTATAATAAAATAAGTGCATAGAGGCAAAAACTTGGGTGTTCTCTCTTTATCAAATTTTTTTTTTATTATTATTAATTCTCTTTATAAGAATAAATTCTTAAAGAATTTTACAAAAAAATTGAAGTTGAAATCATATATTGTGTACAAAACAGAAAGGATTGTAACCAGTGAACTCTTCAAGGCCAGATAGGAAAATGCTATTATTCAGCCCAAACTTTTTGAGATTAAAAAACAAAAGAAAACAAAGGAAGGGGAATAAGAGTTTTGTTAATTAAAAAATAGTTAAAATATTCTTATACTGCTGTTATTCCACTGACGTCTTGGGTCAATTTTCTAGTGTGGCTAGTAATAGTATTCTATAGTCGTCTATTGTCAACGGCAATAGTATATGAGCTCATTGTCGCGCACAATAAAAACTAATATTTATTACAAATATCATATTAAATTAAAGAAACGTAAAAAAAAAATTTAAAATTGAAAATGTCACATTAACAATCACAGAACGGCCATTGTTTTTAACATGTTGCTCTCATACTGTGTGAGGGAATTTATTGAATTGAAGGAAGAATTAAATAAATTACATTACAAAACGACATTGCAGCACAAGAAAACAAAGAAAGCTAGCTAGCTAGCTAGGTCGCAATACAATAGTCGCTATAAAAGGGAATAAAGCAGGGGGAAATAACTCAGAATCTGGTTAACCAAAAAGTAGATTCACCTCTTTCATTTCACACTTCAATCCATTCATACCGACACCTTCAGCCCGAATTGCTTTCCCATTATATTAATATTTTAATAATTTCATATAATTTAATAAATTATTAATTTAAATAATCATTAGGTGTAGCTCAATTGATAAATTGAACTTTATGTAAAGTGAATCTTAAGAAAATATTAAAATTTCAACCTACTAAAAGTATTAGTAGCCAAAGCATGTCGAAACTCGAATAGAAATTAGTCTTACACAATGGCAGATCCACATTTAAGGCTATAAGGGCAATTGGCCCACTAACCACAAATTTTTCTTCATGATAATACTATAAAATTATATTTCTTTCCCCATAAAATGTTTGTAGTTGCCCCCATAATAATTATTAATGAGACTAAAAAACAAAAAGACAGTCTATTATTATCTTTTAAAATATTAGAAAATACATATGTGAATGACCATAATAAATTACCATAAATTTTTTTTATTAGATAAATAAAATTAAAATTTTTAACTACAAATATAAAGAAATGGAGATTCCAATCATATCTTTTCTTAAAATTTTTTTTGCATGAATTATCATATTAATATATAAATAATTAAGACAATACTAACAGATATAAACATACATATAACAAATAATTCAGATATATCGCAAAAAAGATTAAGTTTATTTGTTTTTAATAATTAAAGATAACATTTAAAGAGTTTAATTACATAAAAATAAATAATTTTAATATATATAAAATCTCACATAAAAAATGTGTGTGGGAATTATCTCGTAAAAAATAAAAAAAAATATATTTAAAACTTTTTAATTTCCTTTTAAAGTATTAAAACTTAAAAATAATACCTACATCACATAAGAGATGATAAAAGCTTAATGGTATTATTAGTTGGATCTTAATTGTAAGACCTAATGGTGAGTATTGGTGATCCCTATGGGTAAGCTTCATCTCCTTGAGACGTTAGACGTTACCTTGTCCTTCTAAACTACAATTTCCAAAGAAAGATCCAAGAAAAATGAAAAAAGAAAAAGAAAAAGAAAAATTCTACACACAATGCAGGCATTGTCTTTCGTCTTTCTCGATAGATATCTTTTACGATAACTTTTCCATGTAAGCATCCATTGTTTTGAAAAGCCACATGGCCCCACCATCTGCATTTTTGGTAACTTGGTAAAAACGACAACAAAATCATGGCCATTGGAACTTACACGACATCTAAAGCAAGTGGTTTGCTCATGTAGATTTCATGGGTCATTCCACACTGGAACATCGCACTCATTTTGCACCAGATAAGTACACCTTCCTGAAAAGTATAATAAATAAATTGTCATTTTTTAATCTGATATTAATGAATAAATTAATACACTTATATTATATATCAGCGTAACATTACAGTCTTCGGTGATGACGGTGAACCAAAACGCCGAAAACTCTGTAGAATTCTCATCCCATCGTCCGCCATTTCTCTCTTTAAGTTAAAGCAAGAAATCGCTGTAAGCTGAGAAAAGATTTGATTTTGATTACATGGGTTGCTTTCTTGCGTGCCACTGAACATTCTCCGGCGGCGGCTGGGGCTTTGTAAATGTCTATCAGTGACTACCCCGCCGTCGATTGCGTTCACCAGCGCGGCGGAGGCGGCAACGGTACTGTTACTACCGATCACCATCGCCTCTCGTCGAAGCGTAAATTGGACGATTTCGGCCCCAGTTTCGACGATGACGACGAAGAGTACGCGGATTTCTCGGACTTAGTCTCTGTCAGAATGAGGAAAGACGAACCCAAAGCCGTCAATTCCTCATCGGACGTTAACTCTCACACCATCAACGGTTCTGTGTCAGACATCGATACTAGGGTCTCTGACGCACGATCGGCTTCGTATGCTTGCTCGTCGCGGTCCGAGTCGACTCGGTCATCCTCCAGGTTACAGTTTTTTGTTAGAATGATGTCAGAGGGGAATACTATGGTAATGCAAGCTTGCCCACAAGATACCGTGAAATCGATTCACGAGCGTATCCAAACAATGAAGGGTATCCCTGTGTTTGAGCAGAGGCTCATATACAGGGGTAAGCAGCTCCAGTGGGAGCAGTCTCTCGCCGAGTGTGACATTCAAAATGATGCTAATCTCCAATTGGTTGGTCGGATGCGAAGCACCGAGCACCCTCAAGCTTGGCAAGTGATAAACGACATGGTATCACTCATTTTCCGCCTGTGCAGAGGGGAAGTGGAACATGATGCTTTGAAAACTATCAAGGGACTCATGACTAGCTACCTAAACATGACTCCCAGACTTGACAATGACTCTGCTTCTGGGTATTTCCAGATTTTCATGTCTTCCTCTGCCCCGAAAGTGCTGATCATGCTCTACATGTCGCCGTATAGAGGTAACAAAGACTGTGCTGACTGTTCAATTAGGCATTTTTTGAGTTCGTGTCGCACTACCTTGTCTAAATCATTGCATAATCAGTGTGCTCGTGTAGTGTTGGAATTCTGTAAATTGCTTAGAAGAGTGGGTTGTGAGGATCCTTTGTATCTCTCTTGTCGGAGTACATTTGGGTCTTTATTGGAGACTGCTGGCGTTTCCTATGGTTCTGACAGTGGTAAAGGGTTGATTCTCATTCAAGAGATTTCCCCATTTGTTCGTGAGCTTGCAAATAGGTTGTTGAAGGATTTGGATTTCAGTATGGAATCCCCATGTAGTGTGGGGCCATTGTTGAGTGATGTTCGTGATTTTACAGCATTCCTACTCCCTTTAAGGACTGGAATCAAGGAGCAACAGGCTTGCAAAGGTTCTTCCTTACCTGATGAAAAACGTCATAAGCATCTCATACCTGCAGAAGAGATTGAATACCTTCATCTTATATTTATCGAGTTGTTGAAGAAAATGGATCATTGCCTTCAAAAAATGGAGGAATCCTTGGTTGCCAAGGAAAGAGGGGAAGGTGATATGCTTTATTCTGCATGGTCTCAGTATCTATCCATCTTGAAAGAATTGTATCACATTTCTAAGCTCTATGAAGGTGCCGAAGAAGAATTTTGGTCAGTTTTGAGGCGTCAAAGAAGTATGCTTTGTGTACTAATTATTCGATATGCAAAGAGAACTGATGATCATCAGTGGATTCTTGAGCACAAGAGTGTCACAAATTTTGAATCTAGGAGGCATTTGGCGATGATGATGTTCCCTGAGGTAAAAGAAGACTATGAGGAGCTGCATGAGATGCTTATTGACAGGTCTCAATTGTTGGCAGAATCATTTGAGTACATAGCACGAGCAGAACCTGAATCTCTGCATGCAGGTCTTTTTATGGAATTCAAAAATGAGGAAGCTACAGGTCCAGGGGTACTGCGGGAGTGGTTTCTCTTGGTATGTCAAGCAATATTTAATCCCCAAAACGCTCTTTTTGTGGCATGCCAAAATGACCGTAGAAGATTTTTCCCCAATCCTGGTAAGTTCTATTGGAAATTTTATTTCAAATGGCAAATGTTTGACCATGGTTTGCATTGTTTATGTTTCCAATCCAAAAGAAATACAAACATGGAAACAGTTATATATAATTATGATTTACATAATTATCTTTCATAGGATTTTAGAATATGTTGAACTAGTATTGGTGGGTTAAAACCTTTTACAAAGAAGTATACTGGAGGCTACATGCCTAACAAGACGGCA
The DNA here is from genome assembly GCA_003255065.1 of Cercis canadensis. Taxonomy (NCBI): domain Eukaryota; kingdom Viridiplantae; phylum Streptophyta; class Magnoliopsida; order Fabales; family Fabaceae; genus Cercis; species Cercis canadensis. The sequence continues at coordinate 505,856 of QAOA01000562.1, read as the reverse complement.
AAAGGGGAAAAAAGAAACTTGAAAGCTGAAAGTAAACCTGCTTTATAAGCCTGAGACTAAAAAATAAAAAATAGAGGTTCTGGAATGAATTTAAGCATTGGTGTGCAACTGAATATTTATCTAGGAGTCAAGGTGTGACTTGGTGGTAGTGGTTAACACTCAAATAGTTAAGTGGAAATTAGGCCGTTTTCCCTGTATCATTGGCGTTTTTCTTAGTGCTTCCCTTGTAGCCCCATGATGCCTTTACATTTTCCCAGGAAGGGGGTGGTAAGAGACATACTTTTTTCAGCACTTGTCAAGATCTTTTTCCACACTGGGATTTGCAGTCATCTCTTTTGAGGCAAAATTCCAACAATTTACTCGGATCATGCTCCAGAGTCCAAAGTAGATCCATCCTGTAAAACCTCCTTTTCTCTCTTAATAAAACTTCAGTTTCTTGGCAGCCTGAGGTTATCCAACTAATCTAAAACAAGGAGCCAGATTTGATGAAACCTGATGATCATGTAACCGAAGATTATCAGCAACTAACTTATAACATTTTCATGTAACACACTCTCACCACTATCACATTTTGGTTCCTCAAAATGTCATTCTATGTTTTCTGTTGTGCCAGTCAGGTACAATATGTTGACAGTAACTTTATTGGCACAATGAAGTGTTTTGTCACAATTTTGTCCAGGAATATAATTCTATCAATATGGCGTCCAAGTAAAGATGTAACACTCCTAGACTCAAACTGGCCTAATACTTTCCATCAGAATTTGTCTTTCCCACTGGTTTGCTGTGTCATAGTCTCATATTCATGGGAACTATTCTTCTAGATAGCAACTTCATGGGCACAAGTAACAATTTGTCCAGCAATCTCATCCTATCCAATGGTGTCCAAATAAAGAAGTAAATGCTCCTGGGACTCTAGTAGGCCAAATACCTTCTGTCAGAAAATATGAGCATTTGTATAACTTGAAACTCTGATCTCAACAAGATTGCCACCAACTTCTAACCCAAGGGTTGCTGTAACTCATAAATTTGGAAGAAATTTTATATATAGATTCAATTTCTTATTCTCTGTTGTGGCCTTTACTCAATCTTAGAAATGTTCCAGAGCAACTCCACTTCCAAGTTCTCCCTACAATCAACATTAAAGACTGTCTTTTTTTAATAGAGGATAAATCCATTTCATTCATGTGAAGTAGAGGAATTTTTCTCATTGGTAATGTTGCTGTCTTTTCCTGCAGAGCTCCCATGATCAAATTTACACTTTAGTGTTTCATTTTGTCTTAGTGATTAGATCACAGTCCTAGAATTCATTATTTAATTAATGTGGAAAGAAGGTTAATCTGTTTATGGTTTTTGGCTATAAGGTTATCAATGTTAAGCTTGTAACATTTTGGATGACTTGATCTCATCTTTTATTTCTTCTTGTGCCTTTCTTTAGGCTAGTGAATAGATAGTGAAGATTTTCTGTTCATTTTCAAGAATGGTATACGTGCTTTGGTTACAGTATATTCGTGGTTTTCCGTAAATCAGTTATTTAGGGCATACAATCTGCACAAGTTGCAGAATAGGGACTTATGGGATAAGAGAAAAATAAAGTTTATAAATGAAGAAGGGAGAAGAGAAAAATTAAATGATGCATTCTGGTTAGGCATGGAACAGTGGGCACGGACTATTGAGAATTCTGGTGGCTGTAATATCTAAGGTAATCTTTCAGGCAGACAGGAATTATGTGAATGCACCTTCCATTTTACTAAAAATGTTCACATATTCCATAGTCAGGGGAAAGAAATCTTAATGTTTGTCCCTGATAATAATAAATGGCAATTCAAGTTCAGTGGCAGCGGACTCATTGTTGGACAGGTTAGGCATGGATCAAAGGCTATTGAATATTAGGTTATATAACCTGTACAACAATGAATGCGCTGCTGGGTTTGGCACTGAACTTGGGTTGCCATTTATATATATATATAGGTCAGAGGCTATAAACATTAGATGGTGTAACCTGTCCAACCGTGAGTCTGCTGCCACTTAACTTGAGCTGACATTTATTACTCTTAGGGACAGTTGTTGCATATTCAGTGTGCTAGATTTTTCTACAATGGTGTGTATCATCATGTATCATTAGACACTATTAATGCACTTGTGGACAATCAAGCTCACTTTATCCTTGTTCTATCTGTCTGCAGCATCTAAGGTAGATCCTCTGCACCTTGAATACTTCAGCTTCTCTGGTCGAGTTATTGCATTAGCTTTGATGCATAGGGTGCAAGTGGGTATTGTTTTTGATCGTGTGTTTTTCTTGCAATTGGCTGGAAACTATATTACTTTAGAAGATATACGGGATGCTGATCCTTGCTTGTATAGTAGCTGCAAGCAGATATTGGAAATGGATGCTGATTTCATTGATTCAGATGCTTTAGGACTGACATTTGTTAGAGAGGTGGAGGAGTTAGGACAGAGGAAAGTGGTTGAGCTTTGCCCTGGTGGGAAAAGCCTTGTTGTTAATAGTAAGAACAGGGAGAAGTATGTTGATCTTCTTATACAGGATCGTTTTGTAACATCTATCTCTGAGCAGGTGTCACATTTTGCCCAAGGTTTTGCTGATATTCTAAGCAACTCAAGGCTCCAACAGTTCTTCTTTAAAAGTTTAGAGCTTGAAGATCTTGATTGGATGCTGCATGGGAGTGAAAATATCATTTCCATTGAAGATTGGAAGGCAAATACTGAGTATAATGGCTATAAAGAGACAGATCCACAGATATCTTGGTTTTGGGAGGTATGTTGGATGTTGATTTTATTAAATCATTACAATGTCTTTTATCTTTTGTTTTTTCAAACTCCTTTTTTGCAAATGTAATTTTATTCAGTACTTTTTCATTCAAAAAATTGCTTAACTTCTTTATTTATTTTTGAAATATGATTTGCTTTTTTAGGCAGGAAAGCCTTTACTGGGAAAAGTTAATTGCTATATGATGCCCACTAGGCTGTTTATGTTGCCATTCTAGTCAGTGAAGCACAAAATGTTTTATTGACCTATAGCTCCTTGGAAAGTATGGTTGTCTTGGCGATTAAAAATTTGGCCATCTTCATAGAGCAATTGTTTTTCCGGCTATAAGTATTCTCAAAATCTACTGGTTTCTTATGTCAGTGTATTATTTTATTCCTCTCCTCCAGCAGTGATAAGTTCAAATTTAGACGTGTTTCATTTCAGTTCCAAATATTTCCTTAAGGTCATTGATGCCTCCTAATAGTGATATGTTTGTCTTTACCGAATTTATAATTGTGACACCTTGTACATGAAGGACAATACCATAGTGCTGCCATATTCACCTTTTCTGAAACCTGACCAACAAAATTGTGTTACTGAACTGTGCAGTATTATGATAAAAATCTGTTGCTTACCAGTGAAGTCATCCAAAACAATATATTGTTGTCTCCCCTTTTTATAAGAGGAATAGTCTAACTATTCACTTTTCATCCCCCTGTTTAATTTACAGAAATTCTTTGTTCAGTAAAAGTGGGTGTTATACTGAGCACGTAACTGCTTGTGGAAAAACTGCAATCCTGAAATAGTTGTTCCTGGAATTTTTTCATTGAACTGTAATTTCCATATTTTCTTTGAGATGTTACTCATTGTTTAAATGGTTAATTGTTATCTTCTCTCTAAAAAAAACTTAGCAGATTGTTGGGAGAATGTCAACTGAACAAAGGAAGGTTCTTCTGTTTTTCTGGACATCTGTGAAGTATTTACCAGTTGAAGGTTTTCGTGGTTTGGCTTCCCATCTCTATATTTACAAGTCCCCAGAACCTGACGATCGCCTTCCTTCATCTCACACATGCTTTTACCGGATCTGTTTCCCGCCTTATTCCTCTATGGCTGTTATGGAGGATCGTCTTAGAATCATCACCCAGGAACACATTGGCTGCAGCTTTGGTACTTGGTGAAAAACACCTGCATTTTGGATAGGAGTGGTTTTGACTGCACATAGAAATATTGGTATTCAGCTTTGTACAGATTATAGGATAATCTCATTCGCATCTGTTTGCTAATCAGATAATGTGAGAAGGTGCTCTAGTTATGGTGTTCAAGTCAAATTAAGGGTTGCAATGTCATTGCTCTTTGGCAAATGTTTATATGGGTAAATTATCAATAAAGCTGGGTCTAAGGAAGGAAATTTGATGTTTCTGTGTCTGTGGCCTATATTTCTAATTATAGCTGTTTGGTTTGTCATGCCATGGACAACAGGGAATATGCTGTGACATGCAAGTTTGGACAACCATGCTCAACTCAGAGCAACTCTTCCTCCTTAATTTAAAAATCTATTATATATAAATATTTGAAAATTTCAAACAATTTATCTTTCTCTAAGTTGCTCATGTCACTGTTATATCGTGTGATTTCAGAAAATGTCTAAGAATTGTCAATTGAGATTTTTCTTGCGTTAGTAGACCCTGGACTAAATTCTATGTTAGCAGTCTTTTATCATAACCAGCTTCTAAAACTTTACATTATATTCTTCTTGAAGTAATGGCTTCACTTTCTTAAGTTTGATGTTGGTAAGTTAGATATTTCAAATTGCATACCCCCTGAATATTCATTTAACTGAACTTTTCTTTCCTGGCCTTTATTTCTTTCTATTTGTCCAACTCTTGGAAGATTTACGCTATTCAAACCTCGAGCATGTCTTGGAAGCAGAAACTCCACAAATAACTCAATACTTAGGAGTTAGGATAGTCTATCTGTTCAAGTCCGTTTAGAAATCTGAAGCAGGGTTTGGAAGTATAAAAATTCTAATAAAATGACTTTGCAATATTAAAGATGTGGAAATTCAAAGAGCAACGAAAAGTAGAGAACTTTAGTAAAAGCAAAAATATATAAATATAATTTATTCAAACCTAGAGAAACACACCATGACCAAACTCATGTAACCCTCCTGGGACCATCATCCACAAATTCCAGTACCTAACTCATTTCAACATATAATCTATAGAATTTTCTCACAAGTGCTTAACATGTAGGTATATTCTACCCCCATATTGTAAACCCATCCAAAGACTTAACTTTCACCATGATAATAATAATATAATAAAGAAAAGCTTATGAACTTTGACATGCAAAAAGGTGGACCTGATGCCAACAACTAAGTCCAATTATACTCCGTAGCTCACTTTTCCCTTGTTCATAGGTCTAGGCTTCAGTCTTCTCAGCTGGAACTTCAGTGGTGGCTTCCTCTGTTGTCTCAGCTGGTATCTCCTTGGATGGTTTCTCTTCCTTCTCTGAGGTTGCTTCTGCTTCTAGTGCTGCTTCTGTTTCTGTGGTTTCTTTTGGCTCCTCCACAGTTGTCTCTTCCTTCACTTCTTTAGGTTCTTCCTCTGTTTTCTCTGGTGCAGGCTCCTCTGCCTCTGGCTTGGCTTCCTCTGTCACTTCCTTGGTCTCAACTTCAACTGGGACTTCGGTTTCTGTGACAGTGGTTGGCTCTGCAACTGGGGTTTCTGTTGTTTCTTGTTTTGGTTCTTCGGTTGTTGTTTCCTTTGTTTCCTCGGTGGTTGCTGGCTCAGTGACAGTGGCTGGAGCAGCTGGTTGCTCTGGGGTTGTCTCCTCTGTCTTGGTTACCTCAGTTGCTTCATTCTCGATCACTGCTGGTACTTGTGCAACCTGCAACAACCACTTCCATTAAATGGAATCTTGATACACAAACCACTCAATTAAAACTACCATAATGTGCTGGTAAAAAGATATAGTGATGATCAAAAAGAGAACTTTTAGAATTAAGGGCAATCAAAAATATAGGAACAGATCGCTTTATTTATTTTTCTGTGAAGTAAAGATGATAATTTCCACTTGGGTGGTTTAAGAACATAACAAGCTTGAGATGTGGATTGATCAGCAAAAAAGAAAGAAACTTGAGAATGGACTGATCCCTGATCTATGCTTTGGATGCAATAGGGATTATGAAAAGAAAAGGTGATCCAAACAAAATTGTTGATCACTTGTTCACAATCCCGTTGCACCCAGCAATGCTATAGGGCATGGGAAATTGATCAACTGGGTTCCTTGGATCATTATCTATGATCAGAAAGCTAAGAACCATGATGATAATAACCCTGAATCGAATATAGTCTTTCTTTCTGAGCGAGTTTATGATCATCAATAGAGTGGATAATTGGTTTGCATGCACGATCACACAGAAAAAATTAAGGATGAAATGGATAAAAGAAACACAAGTTGATTTATATATATATATATATTGATGGTTTAGAGTTATTGGATTCGGTATGCTTTATAACATATAATAATTGCAGCCTAGCTACCATCACAAATGCGATAACTTCGTAGATCGCATACCAGAAAACATCAAACGGGTTTTGATTTGATGATATACCGAGCTCTAAAATAAACGAATCACCATGAACATGAATAAAACAATAAAATATAAACAAGTACAGTAATAGACAAATGAAAATTGCTTAGAAGTTAGATAGTGTATTCTGTCGCAAACGCTTTGATTTCTTTCCATCAGCTGCATGATGGAGTAAAACTACAGAGGACACTAATGTGATGTATAAAACCTGTGGGTACAAAGCAAAACTATAGCTATGACTATGAGTTACCTCAGCACTGGCCATTTGGAAGGGAAAGGTGGTGAATTAACTAGAAAGCTAGTAGGCAAGGAGAAAGAGAAAGAGTGGTTATCAGTGATGTGTGGAGCTGATCAAAGTGAGAGAGGTTTATATAGAGATGTAGAGAGTCTAGAATTAATACTAAGAAAGGGGATTGGGAGAGGGAGAGAGAAAGAAGAGAGAGAGAGAGACCACTTGGAAGAATCTTTTTTAAGCAGACACCTCATGTCACTGACAGAAAATAAAAGACATGAGCATGTCCAGTTGTAAATGTTTTTCCTTTCTTTATTGTTCCCTTTATAATTAGATAAAGATATGTTATTTTGATAACATCTTTTGAGTGGCCTTCACTGTGTTCTGTGGTGCAGGGGCACGTAGGTGACTGATTATCATGCACTCATATTCTGAGATTTCATTTCAGAATGTTTTTGTCCTCAAATTATTTACTCTAGACTCGACCTCCCCCAACAGAAAGTTACCCAGCTAGACACCAAAAACAATGTCAAGATTATCAGTTTAAAAACATATAATTTTAAAAGAAATAACTTTCCCAGGCAAAAAAACAAAGATGAGCCGCATCTCAATAAGAAAACCCTTTACATTACTTCAGCATTGCGGGCAATTAATTAGGGTTACCACAAAATTAGGCTGGGTTTCATATAAATTGATGAGTGTGGCAGGAATTAAGCTGAATTTTTTTGAAGGTTAGTACCAAAACAGAGGCGAATCAGGGGGCACAGAGCATTGTAGCATTTTATTATTATGTAGCAGACATAATCGTTGGTGAAGCAAAAGCTTGGTAACCGTAAAATGTGAAAAAATTATTTGCTTTTCACTGTTATAGTCAAGTTGTGTTTTTTTCCCAATTTTAAGGTTGTTCTGCTTTGTGGGGAGCCACCTTTGGTGAGCAAATTTTTGAAATTTGATGGCCAAGCAAAAGCTCTAGGCCGGTGCCTGATGTGGGAGTGGGACCACCGCCACCAAATGTGATCATTACCGTCCAAATGACTAGGGCCCCACCTAAAAAAAAACATAGTATAAGAGAAGAAAATAAAGGCTTTCGTGGACAACTTTTCGTTTTATGCATTAGCCTTAGCCATGCTCAGAATTAGCGTCCAGGAATCTAATTTCTCTGTCATTAATTACTATTTTGAGAATAATACTCTCTCTTATTATTAAAATACAAATTTTTAATTTAATTAAATACAAATATTTATGCATGCTTAATATGAAGTATTATAACAATTATTCATATATTATATCTTTTTTAGTTTAACCATTGAAATATCCTCAAATCAATTTTTACACCCTAGATCCTTAAGGCGCAAGCTGGCATGTCTGTTTGAGCTTAGCATTGGAAACCGCCCTTAACCAAAAGATGAAAAATCCACATGGCCCCACATGCGCATGCTTTCTACGTCGTACTCTCGTGACAGTGGACCAGCGCCAGCCGACGATGTGCCACGTCATATCATCCTAATCTCCCTGATCCCCCACCTCAAATCATACCCGCCACCCTTCATTACCTAAAACACCCTTACTCATTTTATTAGTAAATGTATTATTTAAAGGCACTTTTGCCATTTCATAATTCATGCCATAAATCAGCCTCGTTTTATTTTATTTTATTGATTTTTTGAGCTGACATACGAAGGTGCTGGTATGAAATTAATTATAAAACATTAACGTGGATCTCCATGTCCCAAGATAATATTAACCCCAATTTTGGACATAAGTTAAGGTGTTCCTGTAATTGCTTCTCACATTCAGAAATCAAGTAGTGTATAACCTTCTTTTGTTTTCTGAAATTTCACTTTCACATTATATTCTTCGTGCCGTGTCATTCTCTACCACTAAATTAATAAATAACAAGCTGCTTTTATTGAAATTTGATCCAAGAAAATGATCAAAAATTAGAGATACTCTTGAGATTTTTACCAAAATGCGTTAACTATTTAGAGTCCTTATTTATGTTATGCTCTCTAAAAAACCAAAGCGACAAAGTTTAGATGGAAAGTTGGGGACGGTGGAGAGTACCCCCACTCTATGGACCCCACATCCCCAATAAAAGACTGCTAATTTTGAATAGTGTCCCTTCACCAATAAGAAAATGCCACGTTGAGTGCTTACTAGGATAACACTTTTAATGCGTCATGTCTGGCTGTCTATTTATGGGCGTGATTCCCTCTCTTACGGTGAATCATTCTAATCGTTGATGATGTGGACCAATAATTGTCTACAAAGTGGGTCCGGGTGTATCATCGGGCGACAGAGATCCCTGTGATTCATTATATTCTTTGTTGGATCTATTTGAACCATAAGGAGTTACGATCTAATAATTAAGAAACACTGTTCCCCCTTTATTTTAATTATTATATCATCATAATTACAAAAAAATATAATAATGATGCTCCTGGCGTGTGTACACGTAATATTAGGATGGACAGTCTTATTTGCTTCGTGGCAAGATTGCTTTGCGACTGAAACCGAAATTGCTGCTGCTAATGGCCACTGGTCAATTACTGTTCGGTTTCAGACAGCGATCTCTCATAACCCAATACCGTGACTCACACTGCCACGGCTTCCTACTTCTTTTACATGATTGATCCTATTTAGATTGAACTTGCTGCAGCACAAAATAACACATGGCCAGCTAATAAAACATATGAAATTGACATGTGAAGAAATATAAGAAAAATAGAAAAAGAAAGAAAATAAATATAATGACTATAAATAATTTTAAGAGAAAAGTTTAAAAAATTCTTTTTAATTATGTCTTATGTGTAATTTACTCTCAAAACTTTAGAAACGCAAGCAAAACTTATTTGAACTTTTAAAATGTGCACTTTATCTCCAGGACTCTGACGTCCGTCTATTAATGTGCACATAATGTGATTAATATGGGCCATAGTGTAATTTATAAGAGGTATAAATGAAAATAATGCACATAAAATATAGTTAAAATATTAGCAATAACACCAAATTTATGTCTTGAGAGTGCGTAAAGCTATCATCACTTAATAGAAATAACTTAGTCGTCCTCTTTTTATAATGCTGGAATCGTTTACGTTATGCATGATTTTCTCTTTTTTACATACATATTCTTTGATTTTCAAAGACAGCTCTTCTTTTTGTCAAGTGGACTTAATGGAGTGTGACTCCTTTGAATGGATTGCATCAACTATATAAATTTTAGAACGAGGAACTCTAGTTAAGATAGTAGGTAAAATGTGCATTACATGATAAAGAAAATTTAAATAAATTAAGTTAAACTCATATTATTACTAAAGATATATGTGTAAAGTAATATTTAAGGAGAACAGTTAATTTAAAAAAAAAAAATTGTAAGTAGAACAGTTAGAATAATTTTACTTACATAACTTCTTCATGTAGTATTATGCAAAACTATTCCTATTATTAGATTAGATTTGAGTTTAATTGGAAAAAGTATTAAGTGAGATTATTTGAATTCAGGCAAACACAAGTATAATTGTACATAATTAGGTATATATACAGCACGAATAGTATCGTCATTACAAAATTCAAACATAAAAAAAGAAAAAAGAAATTGGTAGATGCATTGGATTTGATATGATTTGATTTGAACCTCAAGATCGGTTGTCAAAGTTGGATTCGGGAGACATGCTTTGTTTTGGATTAGGACCGTGGGCTAATATCGTTTTCGCTTAGAACTTTCCTTTTGGAACTTTCCATTGTTTATTGTTGGGCGATCCTTTCGTTTTTCGTTGTGTCTAAAATTAGCAACAAACTAGGTCCCTTCATAAAAGTTGAGATGGAGGTGGGACTCATGCACACCCAAGAACTTGAATCTTTAACAATACATATGAGAGGTTCAAATCCAACAATATTACACCATGTGCTTCTGCTTTTAAATGGTTCTTAGATTAGTTGCCATATCAGAGAACATACAAGAAAGAAACGACGGACCACAAGAGGGTTAAATGGGAGAGGGAGAGCAAGCTTTGGGGAGCTAAAATATACTACATTCCAATGATTGTGTTTATGTTCCAGGAACTTCTAAATCTTTTAGGAACCAAGAGGACAGATGGGAAAACTTCATCCTTGTTATGGATGACCTACAATCTGAAGATAAGAATGAATCATTTATGGTCTTCTGGTTCTTACAATAATGTGAGATTGCTTTCTGATAATTATATGAAACTAAAGTTTAGCTTCAGAATTACATTAACGGTCTCAGCATGATCAGTGATCTGTTCACGGGGGATGGTAAAGCCCCAACAGCAACGACAGAATGTGATGTATCTCCTACTGTGGACAATGCAAACATTAAACAGCCCATTGCATAATCTTGTTCAGCTGACAACTTTCTTCAATACTGCTTCAGCACGCTGCTCGAAAGTTGGTAAGGCCCAGTCATGCTGAGTTATGTCAAGATTGTCTTTCTCAGCACTCAGACCCTGGAAAACAAGAAGAAAGATTCATAAGATTGGGGGTGACAAAATTACACCTTTACCTACTCAGACAGTAGGAGTTATTCATAGCATAGAATTACACCTTCAACTACTCAATTTCTGAAGGGACGAGGAAAGTGTGTCATCTTTACTGTATTCCTCCACCCCACCCCCCCTTTTTAATTTATTTTTTCTCTTTCAAATGTTTCCATGGTTAACCAAAATAGAATAAAACTACAGTTCAACCAAGGTTTCAACAAAGACTTTTCTTCCCTTTTTAACTTTACGTACAGTTAATAGAATGTAGCTACCTTTTGCTTTTCTTTATAGAGGTGCGGGTTCCCTGATAGCCTAAGAGGTCAATTTCACCTATAAGCTAGTCAATAGAGATACACTTCTTTCTTCTCATAAACACCTCATCCTTGATTAAGATATTAAACCCAGGACCACACCTTTCTAACATCATATAAATAAATAAAAAAAAAACTAAAATCTAAGTCAAGTCTGAATTAATTATTTCTGATAACATGATAATATGTGATCCATTTGTAGCATATAAACATTGGTATCGACTTTAAAAGCCTCTCAAAAATGATAATTATATAAGTTTTACAGGTCCATTGGCCCAGAGTAGCAGTACTTGTGACAACTGTATATGGATGCCCTACTGTTATTGGTTATATCGTATCTCTTCATGAGAGCAGTCACTCACTTTACCAATCTATTAACCTATCTAATTTACAATCCATCTTTTTGAAGCAGAAAAGAAGTTCCCTTGAGCTCCCATGGCATACTAAATGACATCAATTAATGATATTTGCTCTTAGAGACTTCTTGCATTTTTTTTAATCTAATATTATCCCACAAGAAATAAGGAGGAGAGATCCTTGGGCCATATATTTTACGGAAATAAAGCCATGGGAGCACCTCTCTTTACTAAGATGGCACAGACCCTTGCCGTGAGGCATCCTGGTCACATCAATCATAAAACCATAGATAGTGGGAAGGAAGGTGATTTAAGAAACTAGTCTTCTTGCAAGGTTGAAAGGACTCAGGCATTCACCATCAAAGCCAACTCCATGGCCATGAAGGTTATGGATCTCCTGGGTAAGGACATAAGGGATTGGCAGGAGAAGCTTGTCTGATCACATTGTCTGCAATTAGATAGATAAGGGCCGGTCCACATATAACAGATAGTGGAAGCTTCCAAAGGATGGTTGTTCCATAGGGGGAACACACCATCACCACTATACAATGCGATCAAAGGTAACACAGTGTTAATTATATAAAACATCAAAAAATACTAAGAATATGATCAAGGAAGATTTAATATGGTGGCTGTCCTTCGTGAAAAATCATTTATCTCAAGAATACCTCATTGAAATAACACAATATTAATTGTTGATGCATGAATTTAAGAAAATATGATAAAGGAGACAAATATTAGATGCGGGAAAAGTAAAAGAAAAGAGTCACGGAATCAAGAATAACTTGGATATTTGACAGCTGTAAGAGCAAAAATTGATCCTCACAAACATGGAAAGCACATTAACCAATTAACATAGTACCTTTGAAGGATCAAATCCAAATCCACTCATTTGCATCATACGTTGTGTATCATCTACAGCTGCATCAAAAACAACACATGATGAATTCTAACTAGTGGTTATCCAAATCCCAGCTTTAAAGAAGCAATGGACAAAATACTGAAATACAACCAAACATCAAGAAATTGATTGCATATACGCATAAAGTTCCAACAGCTTTCAATTTATCACTAACCATTTTCTTCACCCAAGATGAGACTAAACAACCCTCTTAATCCAAATAGATTGAGGAAGTACCTGAAATGCAATCAGACATCATACCCAAATAAGACTGCGAGATGCAGAAATACATCCAGAAGAAAATTGTAAGTTCCACAAAATTGGATATTACCAGGAGCGACTACTGACATAACTAACATCCACTGTGCTTAAGTCAATCCCATTCTGCAACATTGACCTAAACCTCTGTGTCAATGGAAAGGGAATCTTGGCTGCAGAGGAAAACAAGATTCATTCAGCCACTTATGGCATGGTACCATCATTTGAAGTTTTGAACATTTTTTGAGAGGTAAAAAGTACAAGCAGGGAATCTAGGCCCAGCATATGGTACTCTAACAACTCAAAGATGAAGTATATCTGCTTATCAGTTGTATAATTATTAACAGAATAAGCCACCTTGCTCACATCTCAATACGATAGATATTAACAGAGACATGAAAAATGTAAGTTGATACAAACAAGAAACCATTGCAATCATCCAGGAAAAAGGAAAGAGTTACTAAAAATTACCTGCCACAAATCCAGAAAAGAAGAAGTTCACCCAAGCAAAAGTAAGAGTCTGTCCAACAAGTAGAAACATCATAAGTACAATTTACTAAGGCATATTTTCATCATAAGTTACAACAACAGTAACAAGGGAAGGATATGATCTAAAGATCTTATACCAAAGTACTAGGTAACTATAAATTTTGATACCTGAGGTATGATCATTGAAAGGTTTTTCTTCATCATATCCATGGCCATGTTTGGATCAGAGAACATCTGTGCTTGCGGATTCGGGGCTTGACCCTTAGGGACAAATAACAAACCGTTTTCCTACAAATAAATAAACATACAATAGGAGTTAACCTTTTAACTGGGTTATGATCAACTGAGGTTTTTACAAAGATCATAATGCAGTTATTAATTTCTGATGAGTTTTAGTGCTGTAGTAAAAAGATCAAATTGAAACTTATTTTACAACTATCAAATGATTCAGCCAAAGCAAGGTTTGAGCGCAAGATAGACCCAAGCCAAGAAACCTACAGCTGAACTAATTGCCTCACAAATCTCGGTACAATCATCACCCATAACTGACAGAAAATTGAATTCTTCAGCTTGTTCCGTTTAAGCAATACACAATTTACCCTTCTGACAAAATTAAAATAGAGTGATAGAAAAACAAACCTCATTGCAGAAGTAAACCTTACGGGCGCGAAAAGCCTTGGGAGGAATGAAATTAGCAGCAGCACGTAAATTCCGAGCTCTAAGCATCACTTGCCTGTATTATCATCAGCCCAAAACCAACCAAGTTTCAAACTTGAAAATAAGCACATATACCTAATTAATCATTGGATGAGAGTTCGAAATACCCTTCTTTAACGATTTTGGCATCAGGAACTTGGGAAGTGCGCATAAGCTTAGAGACAAAATAGCGGAGCACACCAATGAGGACCATAACCACTGATAGAGGGATTAGCACCCAGTCTCTGATCGCAGTATCTAGCACCAGATCTTCCGCCATTGTTATACAACTACAAGCAAGTAAATATTGTTTGCGTAAGTCACAAAATCTAAACCTAGAGACCAATTCGATAGAAATAATAATAACACCGCACCGCATCAAACTTGCAGTAGAATAAATTCATACCCAGAAAAGACTGCTGATGATTATAGAAGTCTCCGTCTGGTACCTCCGAGGTTATTTGGATTTATCGTACCTCAGTTCTCATAAATTTCCGCTCCAGCTACTGTCATCTCCTTCCTTTTTCTTTTTGTTTTCTCAAGAGGAAGGCGCTCGTACGGATTCGAAGATCTCAAAATCCGAATTTCAGCAATAATGGGCTGGATCATACCATTCGGTGTCCATCTAGATGGCCCAAGTCATCCGCTATGCCTTCCAATTGGGCCCAAAAGAATATACTTAAAATAAATAAGGTTTAAATATACTACAGATTCTTGTAATTTGAACAAATTTTGAATTAGATCCCTATATTTTTTTTCTTTTTTTTGGGTTCTTATAGTTTAAAATTTTTTTAATTAGGCCCATGATGTCATCACCGATTATAAATCCGTCAGTTTAGTGCTGACATAACAAATGACTTGTCTATGTGACAATAAAAAAAAATTTTGATGTTGCGCTAAAATAACACAAAAATTACCACCATATCAAATTTTTTATGCACTTTTTTGAGCCAAAATTTGATGAGATGACATTTTTTGTGTCATTTTGATACTACGTCAACTTTTTTTATTGTCACATAGACAAGTCATTTGCTATATTAGCACTAAACTGATAAAATTATAATCAGGGGTATTCAAATTATAGGGACCCCAAAAGAAGAAAAAAAAACTATAGAGACCTAATTTAAAATTTGTTCAAACTATAAGGACCTATAGTACATTTAAACCAATAAATAAATATGTGATTATTGATCTAATATTTTTTATATCACTTTTAAGTTTCAAGGGAGAAGGGACGGATGTACCTTTAATTCCATGCAAATAAAGTTTGGATATTACATGGGAAAAACTACCAAAAAAAGAAAAAGGATAAGAAAATCCGTTTCAAAAATAAAAACTAACAACATGGTGATCAGTAGCTATTGTGTATTTTTAGTGATAATTTTTTGTTTTTGAAATACATTCTTTTAATTTTTTTTTTTTTTTTTGATAATTCTCCCTATTACATATGGAGCCAACCCCTCTTGGTGTATACATGATGTTGAAATTGCTTGAGCCAAGGTGCGCAAAGAAGATGTAGATTATTGAAATAAAACATTTCAAAAATTTAAGTTTAAAAACAAAAATATTTTTTTATTATATAAAAATACAATGCATTGGAAAAGACGAACGATGATAATTGAATTTCTATCATCAAACATTTTGGTCCTTGGGCGACGGATTTAAAACTAAAAATATTTTTGTATATAGAAAAAGAAAGTCACATTTGCACAAAAGGAACTATTAAGTGAATAAAATTAAGTAAATTAGATTTATTTTATAATTAATTAGGGAAAAAAAATCTAATTAGGTGACTGCAAGTATTATTGCTTTTGATGTTATCTCTTTTTTTTCTTTTTCTTTTTTTGTAGTAAGCTTTTGTTGTTATCTTGATAATATGATTAGCACATGACTTTGCCAGAAGATACCTAGCTTTGAGTTTAATTCATGGAACAATTGTCTTTTTTTTTTTTTTTTTTTTTTTTTTTTTTTTTTTTT
>QAOA01000562.1:414501-489766 GCA_003255065.1 Cercis canadensis | reverse complement strand
TTTTTGTCTTCTTCTTATGTGGTTTAACCTTTCCTTTAGTTTAAAGTATGCTCTCTTGCCACGTTCTCTATATAATATTTGCTCTCTGTAAACGTTTCGAAAATGCTCAATTGAATTGTCTGTTTTCCATTTTTCGTAAACTTGCCATCTTCATGAATGGCTGCGTTTCCTTTCACTGTCCCCATAAATTGTAACAGAATAACCTCATTTCCCCCACTATTTTCTTCACTTACATGTAATGCCAGTAATATATCTCTTCCCCGGAGGCTGCCAAGGAAGACACATGCATTTGGCAGTTCTCCTTCATCATTTTCATACCAATCTTCTATTCCCAGAGATTTCTATTCCCTGAAGAACACAAGCATATCCCTGGTTGCCTTTAATTCTAAGAACTCAGCATCAGGGGAAGAATATAATCAAGCCTTGGATGCAGTTCTGAAGCTCTACTCTGCCATCACAAACAAAAACATTCACCAACTATCTGAGATACTTGCAGATGAATGCCGATGTGTATGCAATTTCAGCTCTTTCTTCCAAGCATTCCAAGGAAAGAAGGTATAAACAGTTGATAAATGAAATGAGGCCTAAATCTCTCTTCTTAATGTGACGTGTCTGATTCATAATATCTAATGATCTGTGTCTCTTGCAGCAAGTTACGGAATTCTTTTGTTCTCTAATAGAAATCTTCGGAAAAAACGTTCAAATTACAGTGAAACCAACTCTGCATGAAGGCATGCAAGTTGGTGTCCAATGGAAATTTGGTATTGTGTTCTCTTCCCTTCATAATCAGAATAATAGACACTTTTCTTTTTAATTGGGTTACTTGTGTAAGAGGCTACCCTTATTCCTTTCCTTAGAATTTCTTCAATCCCTATTGTTCTGTTATGCAGAATGGAAAAAGATACATATGCCCCTTGGGAAGGGTTTCAGCTTCCATCTATGCCAATCTTATAAAGGGAAGGCAGTAATAAGGTGCGTTTAATCTTCATTCAAAGACCAGAAAAGATCATTTGAAGTGAGGGAAGAAAAAGATGTTGTCCGCACTATTAACATCTTATATACTTGGTAATAACATTTTTTTGTATTTAATTCAGGAATATTGAGATGTTCATGGAGCCATTGCTATACTTTGTACCCTTTAGACTGGTATGCACTAGGCATTCTTGAAATTTTATTTTATTTTTCTGATTTTGCGAATAAAGGACTTAAAACCAACAAGCATAAGATGATGTTTTTCGTTTCCTTATATTCTTTGTGTGTCATTTTGGTCCAGAAAATGACGGCAATGCTCACAACATCAATGGAGAAGATAGCTTCGTTAATGGCACCGGATTCTGAAAATAAAGCAACCAATTTTTTACGGATAAGGCTTGCTCTGTTATGCTTAGCTGCATTGTTATTCTTCTTGAGACTTGCTTCACAAAGAGCCGGGTCATAAATCATAATGTAGGCAATGGTAAATGCGTTATCTTGGTTAATAAGAAAGAGAAATTTGGGTAATTAGAAGGCCATGAAAGTAGCTACAATGTCCATTTATTTTCTATATTTTCTAATAGATCCAATTGGGTCATGGTTAATAAGCTAAGAGCTTTTTCCAAACATCACTAAACATCAAAGTGCATTCCATTTCCACTGTATCAGTTGAGGTTAGACATTGAGAACTAAGTTACAGTAAAATGCGTAGAAAACCCAAACCAGGGTAAATAGCATAAATACAATATACTCCTTTCCTAGCCCAAGATATATTGTCAATGTCATTCTAGATAATCAAACCTAATAAAGTCAGAAAACACAGAGTCTAACCATGTCAAAACACAAATGAGACGAGACAGAAGTTACAGGAATAAGGAACATGTTCCTAACTATCAGTTCTACCATCGACCGGAACCTGAAAACTATGGTCCCAAGCCCCTGCATCAGAAGAAATAAAAGAAAGAAGAGCCATGTATTAGTTGAATTCCGCGCATTTTGTATTGTTTCTAGTGAGCATTTCCTAGTAAATTGAAGACAATAAAAGCAGATGAAAGGAAATGAAGGCGGGCAGATATTTAAATCACAGACCAGCAGATAATTAGATGTAAATTGAATAGAAAATGCTAACCTTATGCAATAATGACCAGTCAACACTAACAGGAATCAAGACCGTTTAAATAAATGACGGCGAGCTAACATCTCTGGTATCCCTAGAGCAGAAATGCTTTCGCATCCAAGAAGCTGCTGAAGCTTTGCATCACATAATATCACCATTGAATTTATAGGGTCCTAGAAAACAACATGAAACAAATATTAAAGTTTGTATTTTTCAGTTTTTAACTGCAACTTGCTTAAAGGGTATGTGTTGGAATGTTAATATACAGAGAAGAAAGTTGTGAACCTGGCTACTCACCTCCAAATTATTCACCTTGATGTACTCCCAAACCAGTCTTATGGCCTCAGAATGTTGTATCTCCCTTCCCCCGGTGCCCAAAAAGTTGGCAAGAGCCTCAGATATTATGACAGTTGATAAAGCAGGTTCAGCACTTTCAGTTGTAGATTCAACATCCACCTTGGCTCGTTTAGCTGGTGGCTCCTCTGTAGTTACAAGAGTGACGAGTTTTAAAACAAGTAAATAAGCACACAAGTAATGAAATTCTTCATAGGAAAGCTGTATACTTACTTGTTGGTCCAAGTGGGATAATGTGTTTAGCTAGCAGTTTATTCATCTTGAACATGTCAGTGCAGTCTGTCTCAAATACCACACGCAGAGCATCATCGCAAATAATCTTTCTTTTGTTACTAGGATCTTGAAGGTTGTTTTTCCTTATATATGCCCACAGCTGCTTCACTATCTGAATTCATCATGGCAAAGTGTTCAAAAAGGTTTTGTAAATAATAATTTACTTCAGAAAAGAAAAAGAGTGAACTTGAAAAATAGTGAAAGATATAGTTTTGAGGAAAACCACCTCAGTTCTGGGCAATGCTGGCTCACCAACAATTGCCTGTAGTTCAGGTGAAACACCACAAACTTTGTTTAGACCACCTGCACCACCTCTTCTTTTGCCTCCAGTTGGAGCACTGAAAGATATTAATCAAAGAAAAAAGGTGCCAAGTCATTCATTAATCACATAAGTTATACCTCAATGCTAATTAAGGTGCTATTGGGTTTCATGCTGAGGGCTAAAGAATGAAGAAAATCACAATTATAACAAGCATAAGTAAAACATAGCTTCTGTTAACATCAATTATAAATTTATCACAACATTGTGGTCAATGAATGTGAATAAATAATAATAAGAATAAGACAACCACCACAGTAGCAGCAGGCTAGCAGACAACAATAGAATAAATAAAGGGAAAAGAAAGGACACATCTTCGAATAAAGAATATGGAAAACTATCCACAGAAAATGACATGAACAAACTACAATTATTTTATAAAAAGGTGAGTAAAAACAGATAAAATTTCAAGAATTAGAGCTTCCATAAACGATTTCATGCTCCAACTTCACAGGAGAAATCCAGCCCAAGATTTGGACCAACACCTCGGACAAAAGCCAAAACTCCAACCCTAAATCGAAGCGGACAAAAACCTCGGACCGAAAACTTTAATGATTGATAAAAACCAAAGTCCCAGTTGACGAAACAGCCATAAGGAGGTGAAAAATCTTACCTTTCTTTGGGCACTTCAGGGGCGACTGCACCGGCATTTTGAGGAAAGACCTCGCCTTTAGTGACCGGTGGTTGCGGCTGCAGTTGCGCCGGAAGTGGCTGCGGTGGCGGTGGTAGTGCGGTAGCCGGAGGTGGTTGTGGCTGCCGGAAGTTGATCTCATCTGGGCGAGGATGAGGGTGGAGGGTAAAATGGGGAGGAAACTGCTGTGGGTGGGTGGTTGGAAATTGTGGGTGTTGGTGTGGGGCAAAATGGTCTTTGGGAGGCGGAGAATGGGGAGGAAATGGTTGTGGGTGTGACCGGAGAAGAAGGTTGATCTGGTCTCTGATAAAACCAGCCTTGTGGGAGAGGTCCAACCCCAACTTGGCCTCAAGTTGCTGAACGACACCGTTTAACGTTGTGATGGAGTTTGGGTCGGATTGACGAAGAAGAGACTCAACCCCTTTCGCTATATCTTGGTCCGACACCATTGTTTCACCTTCATATATTAACTGAAAAAACGGACTCAAACGGCTCTCCTCTCTCTTCCCCTCCTTCTCTCTCTCTATCTCTCTCTCTCTTTCTCTTTCTCTTTCTCTCTCTCTCTCTTGGTCTCTGTCTATCTCTATCTTTATAACGCCGAAATCACGGAAATGCCCTTTGTTCCAATTCAAAGTTTAGGTTTGCATCAAAATGACAGATGCACCCTAACGTTGTCCAAACTTTCGTTACAACGAATAAGGATAGATACGTAATTTGATCTGGTCCTCCGTCCTTTCTTCCTCGTCTCTGTCGCTTCCTCTTCGTAGTGGTTACCGAAATGACAGAAATACCGCTTAAATATCGGGATGGATAAGAAGGCGGTGGGGGTAGAAAGGTAAAAAGAGAAAAGTTGCAGCGGTATCTTCTTTTCGAAATAAAAGGGTAGTTGTTAAAGATGGTGGGGATGAAACCGTGAAAGACAAATGGATAAAGGTAAGGGGAACTGAACCGAAATGAAACCGTCTCGTCTTTTAGCCATGGAAAGGTAAAGTGAAAGCAATGTTGAATTACAAAACTGCCTATCACGTAGTACGTAGATCTTTCTCCTATTTCTTACAGAGGATACAATTGGAAAAACGATGATGGGCAAATTGGTCAATGCGATGGTTTCTACTACTAGTACTAGGCATCGGTGGTTAAGGATTAGAGGGGTTTGGTTAACTAATAGATGTGAAATTGTGGGGTTTCTTTTTCCCTTTACTTTGGTTAGTGAGGGAGTAGGAAGCAGTGGACCGGGACGAACATAAAGTTGCTCCACTCAAACACAGTTACCCATTTTAGGCACTACACTTCAACTTGTACTATTTTTCTTTCTCTTTTTTGGCTAAGAAACTTTAACTTGTACTAATATAATGAGATGGTCCATAAATGCGTCCTAGTATTTGTGAAAATTAAGGAAAGCCAAAGTCTTTTCTAATCAAGCAAAGACACACACTGGTCTACCAAGAATGTTGCTCCTGTAGCAGAATAAAACTCCCCTTTTCTTAACTTCCAGCTCCCTCTTGTGATGACATCAATTACACTTGTGGGGTTTCCATGGCCTAGATCATTGTTTCCTCGACTAAAAAGGGGTCAAATGGTTGATTGGTTTGGATATTACAGTAATAAAATTACATATTTATTATACCTTTTTAATTTAATTACCTAAATATTATAATTTTAAAAAAATTAAAAATTTAAAAAAAAAACTTTGGTCAGGTAGAGATCATTGGACAAGCCAGCTGCCACGCAACGTGTCTCCATTGGACATGTCACATGGCAGTTGGCATGTTCAACTTTAATAGATGTCCAATTCCTTTAACTTGCCACACCATGCCTAAAAGAGTAAGGAGATGAGAGAAAGTTGAACATGCCAATTGCCACATGGCGTATTCGATAGGGACACCTGGCGTGTCTAGTGATTCTCAACTGGTCAAAGTTATTTTTTTTTAATTTTAAATTTTTTAAAAATTATAATATTTAAATAATTAAATTAAAAAGTATAATAAATATATAATTTTATTGCTAAAACGTAATATTCATTTCTATGAGCCGAGGTCAAACTAGTTCATCACCTTTCAACTAATAAGGAGGAAAAAAGTTGATGTCACAAGGAAAATTTTGACCACAGGCTGCAAAATATGCCATAATCTTTACATCACTAAGCATAAAAGATACACTACCTAACTAAAATCAATAAGCAACATAAGAAAAGCCGGTTTTCCTTTTAGGCTAAAATCCTTTGTGGCTTAAATACCATACAAATTCTAGCTCAACTACCATTACTAGGAGTTAAGAGCTTAAGTCTACTATTTGGAAGGTCAAGTAAGAGCTTGAATTTCTCACCAAAAAACAAAAAGATTTGTTCTAATAAAAAAAACCCAACTAGAATCATATAAATTAACTTCATTCCAGGTAAGAGAGGCAAATATATCTTTTTAAAAAGTAGAGAAGCGTTGTATCATTTACCTAAACTTGAGAGGATAAATGTAATTTCCTCCAAAGAAAAAGACTAATGAGTAATGACTATTGATTAATGGGTTAATTAATATGACTATTTTTTTTTTCTACAAGAAAAAATAAGCACACGCTCGTTATAGCGTCAAAACTGCAGTGTGACCGGCCGTTCTGTCACGGTATGCGAAACCATGGCTCAGGTTCTAAACCTAAGCCCGCCAATCCCAAGTATCAGTAACTTGTCCTTGAGTTGTCCTCAGTCATCTCGTACCCAATTAAGGGTTTCAACGGAATATCATTCTAGTAGCCAAAGCTGGAGTTCTTTGCAGAAGAAGCTCAAATGCAATGGCAGATTCTTTTGCCTTTTCTCAGACGGCAAAAGAGAGGTATTTTATTCAATTTGTTCCCATCTGGGTATTAAAACCATAAAAGTAGTGAATTTCGGCATTGAATTTTCCGCTTACTTGAAATTCCTGTTTTGGGATGCTTGTTAATCGTAATTTTGAGATGAAAAAAACGCTTTCTTTGAGGTCTAACAGTTTATGTTTGCTCAGCTGAGGGATTTGGTAAAGTTGTATGCTTCTTTGAATACTTTATGGAAAGATATTCTGAATTAATGTCTTACTGAGAAAAAGTGAAGCTTTGGGGGGCTATTAGTTAGGAAGAGCTTATTACTTGCCTCAGCTGTTACCATTACAGTCTGTGGCCAGATGGAAATGCTTGCTAGATGCCTTGCTTGTAGGAAAGTTTAAGAAGAGAGCTTGATGTCAGCTCATGGCCTAGCCTCTGAGCAACTTTTAAGATTTCTTGATAATAGATAGTGAGAGGTGGAAAGTTACTTGTGAAATTCTATTTAGCAGTGCTTTAATTCTTTTATTTTATTATTGTTCCTCATAGTTTTCAATTTTTGGTTTGACTAAAACTAGAAAAAGAGGGGAGAGAGAGAGAGAAGGGAGGGGGGGAGAGGAGGATGGTAGAGCCATTTGAGCTTAAAAGGGCTCAATTTGGCAGTTCACTGCTTCCCATCATGTCAAACATCAATTATTCAATTTCTAGTGTTATAGGGGCCACAATTGAAACTTTCATGAGAATTTGAATCGGGTTTCAATTTTTTGTGTTGAGAGTGCTACAATCAGCACATCCTTGTAGATTGTAGTGTTTCATGCATCACATGTATGGGATAATAGTCTGTAATAAGATTTATGAACTTCCTTTCTTAAAGTATTCTTTGTTGAAGTTGAAGGCATTAACATTCTTTCTTGAGCCTAGAATTGCATATCAGATAGATCAAATTAATATAAGAATTTGTGTTCTTATGAAGCATTTGCACCTACAAGTATCAATTTGATTTTGAGGGTAGTCTATAAGATTTAAATAGGATTACTTGAAACACCTACATTGAACTATTTAATCATTATGAAACTTAATTTTGCATATTATTTGCACAGGTGCTCACTTAAGCAACCATGTTTATTTGGGTTGACCTCCCTGATGTTTTTAAATGCCATTATATATGTATTAGGCTATTAGCAACCTACAATTGCCAGTTCCATGTGAACTGATAAATCCAAAATTTTAAATGACATGCTTATGCTTGAAAGCACGTGTTGAAAAAAATGAAATTCAAAAAGTCATGCTTCATAGATGCTATGTACTTTAATCAATATGTTCTTGTGCTTCACAAGCTCTGTTTTCTGAAGCATTTTGTAAATGGCCAATTAAGTAGTGTGCTTGCTGCTAGATTTCTCCATGGAATTCTCTGTCACATGACTTTTTGATATCAAATTAAATCCAGAATGCAAATGCTTAGTTTCATTCCTGTTTCTTCATGGATAACATTTGAAAGATGGCTTTGGTTACTGAACTAGTTTGGTTCACTAGCTTAACTTATTGTAGTCTAAGTACCTCTTCAATGACAGAGCTGCAGCAATCACACAATAATAAGTTTAAAGGGAATTTCCAATCCTAATGAAGAAGCACATATCGCGGACAATTGAATTTATCTTTTCTCTCACAGGAACAAGCTAGAAAAGCACTAGAAGGTGCACTTGGTGGAAAGAAAAATGAATTTGAGAAGTGGGACAAAGAAATCAAAAAAAGAGAGGAGCTGGGAGGCGGAGGTGATGCTGGTGGAGGAGGTTGGTTTGGATGGGGTGGACGTTTTGGTTGGTCTAATGATGATAACTTTTGGCAAGAAGCCCAACAAGCAACTCTTACTGTACTTGGTATCATTCTTGCGGTAAGTAGTTTCCTCATTTGACTTCAATTCTTTTGCCATTATTGAAAGAATCAGCACTAAAGTTTGTGTGTGTGCATTTTCAGTATCTCATAGTTGCAAAAGGTGAACTGCTCCTTGCTGTCATCTTCAATCCATTGTTGTATGCACTACGAGGAACAAGAAATGGATTAAGTTTCATTACGTCAAAAGTCTTGAAAAGTACTCCTGCTGGTGATCAGCCTGCTTTTGATGGTATTCTGAAGAAGGAAGACTATCATCGTGCTTCTGCTAAAGATAATGTCATAAGAAAATGGGGGAGTGATTAACAAGTTTGTTGCAGGTTTGAAATTACCCGTTTCCACCATGCAAATCTAAGCGTGGCAATAATTCTCATAGCCCAATTTTGTTTTTTCCCATCTGAATAACAGATAATTTTTGTTTACTCCTCTATTTTTGTCCTGAGAAACTAACTTGGTGTTCCACATTGTGCTCATATATGAAATTATATGCTGTTTTACATGCTTTTAGTTTATATGGAAATTTGTTCCAGTGAAACAAAATGAGTTGAAAATACTTGGTTTTAACTTTTAACTATGGTCTCTACTTGTTCAAGATTAAATTCCGTAATACCGATGGCATGAAAGTTTAAAATCGAATAAAAAAAACAAACTTGCTTTACGCATATATAATTCTAGCGTTTTTCTTTCTGGTCTGAATGCTATTTATCTGGTGTTCAAACACTTGAAAAATGTTGCCGAGGAGGCCCTGTAGGCTCAGTCTATAAGAGCATATTATAAAACAGAGAGACTTGGGCATCTTCAGTTCTATAATTTTATCACTATACTTTAATTCTTGCCTTGTCCTAATAGTTCAGAACACATTGCTTATAGGGAATGGTCTATCATTCAATTATTTGCTTATTTCACAATCATCTGAGCTGTATTTCATATTTTGAACATTTAAGACCACCTTATGCCTTTATGGTATGTGTCTGTACCTGTCAATTATCAAGCAACGGGCTTCACAGGGAACTAAATATCAAACATCTTGAGCTGGCTCTAATTTTGAAATTTGCATGTAGTGGGGCATCACCCTCACAATGACGTGAGCATTCACATTTTTAGTTGCTGTACTTGAATTATATTATTTGCCTCGTGACCTTCACGTTCGAATTTTATAAAATGCTGGCCTTGAAAAGATGCTGAATTTGTTTTCTGCATAAGATGCAATTTTTCTGCTATGGCCAATACTCTGGAACAATTTGCAGTAGTGCTCTGTTATGACCTTCAAAACGCGTTTTGGTTGGATGATTGTGAAATGCATCCATTCTCATTCGTGAATTGGCTGTGGAATGTTTCTGGCTGATTATGAAATCCTGAATCCCTTTCTCTCCAATCATCTCTAGTGTTACCCGCTAGGCAACAAAAGAAAACATTTTTGGTATTACCTGCTTAGCACAAGTTTTTACAATAAGATGGCATTTGCTATCTCTTTTTGAGACGATAATAGAAAATATTGAACGATTATTTAGGCTGAAACAGTGGAAAAAGTGGCCATGATTATCTGAGGGAAACCCTGGCAATGCAGCCTGTGGAAATTTTATTTAATTGCCAATATACTTTAATCATTCTCTTCCCAATCACTTTAAATGCCTTAATCGTTCCAAGGATTTCCAGTAGTAGACACGTTGTCGTCAAGAATTTTGTATGATAAATAATCATTTGAAGAAATTCTAAATAAATGGTTGAATTTCTACTCCCACAACTAGTTGGCAATTCTCTGTACATTTTTTTTTTTCTATTTTCCAGCTAAAATATAAGACTGCAAACAATATTCGGCTAATTGACTGAAATAATACATTTTTGTAAATTATTTACNGTAGTAGACACGTTGTCGTCTAGAATTTTGTATGATAAATAATCATTTGAAGAAATTCTAAATAAATGGTTGAATTTCTACTCCCACAACTAGTTGGCAATTCTCTGTACATTTTTTTTTTTCTATTTTCCAGCTAAAATATAAGACTG
Source organism: Cercis canadensis (assembly GCA_003255065.1). Classification (NCBI taxonomy): domain Eukaryota; kingdom Viridiplantae; phylum Streptophyta; class Magnoliopsida; order Fabales; family Fabaceae; genus Cercis; species Cercis canadensis. The sequence goes on along the minus strand of QAOA01000562.1, from coordinate 479,419 downwards.
CAAGCAATATTCGGCTAATTGACTGAAATAATGCAGTTTTGTAAACTATTTACACAAATAGGATAATTTTTAAACTATTTACCTAAAAAGAATACTTTTAAATGATTTATTAATTTTTCAACGAAAATAAAAATGTGGAAAAAGCCAACAGTGAACACGCTTTAGAGATAAAACATGTTCACAAGGAAAACGTTTTTAGAGATAAAGCGTGTTCACTGTTTAACTTTTATTATGTTTCATTTTCGTTAAAATATTCAAAAATGTCAATTTTAGGTAAATAGTTTAGAATTTATTCCATTTATGTAAATAATTTGACAATGTGTATTATTTATGTAAAACTACCACAATATTCTACAATGATAGGGAAAGGGNGAAAGGGTGATACATAATGGGAATTTTTTTTTACATGGGCACTATTTGTATGCACACATTGCATAGAAACATAAAAAATCTAAATCATACAAAAAAAAATTTGTATATCCGATATAAATTTAGTTAACTTTAAATAGATTTAATCAAATTTGTATAATATCATATGTATAAATATTAAAACTATTATAAGTTTACACTAACTATAATTTCGGTGGGGATGAAGCTTGTGACTTCCTTTAAGTGGCACCTTCTACAAATTCACATTACCACAGATACTAACGGTATTATGATATCCATAAGAATCAACAGCCATGTTTTAGTCCACCCTATCCTCAATCTTAGGCTAGGTTGTCTCTTTCTCTTGTGTGTTTTGTTTGCTATCAAATTTCCTTTTAAATTTAAATAATTTTTTAAAATTTTATGAGAATTTTTATCATGAATTGAAGCAAGGGAAAGCTTTCCTCGAATCTTGGTCTTCGTGGAAGCCAGTGCTAGAAGAGTGACCTTCACGATCTCCCAGCCCCAGCCCCAGCCCCCACTCCCTCTCTTCTCTTCTTTTTCTTTCGCTCTCATATTTCTCATTGAAAATTTCTGAATTTCGGATCACCACATGACCATTTCCTTCTCTGTTTGTTATTTTCCGAAAAAAAAATACCTCTTTGCGCTCACTCCTTTTCTTTCTCTCTCCCCAATTTACCTTCTTTTTGCCTTCTTGGCATCTTTTCTTGCTGCGAGAGTTATCCTACGTGAGTTGTGTCTGATTTTCTATTCTATTTCACCTTTCTGGGATTCTTTGACCCAATTCTTTCTTTCATTTCCCTTCTTAAGACCGTTCTTTTAAGCTCAAGCTAGCCTCTTTTCTCGATATACTCGTTGTTGCAGAGATTCTACCAAGTGGGATTTTGGCTTCTCTCTCTGTGTTTTTAGCTTTTGGGGGTTTTCGCTCTTGTCATTCTCCGCATTATATTCTTTGTGTTCCTCTGGTCACTGCGCCATTCGTGTTTTGCCACTGTTCATGGGCCTTTGATGTCTTTGGCCATTGGAGTTGTTTCAAATTCCAAAAGCATGGGTTTTGATGAAAAAGGCAATGAGATTCCAGAAACGCAACACCCGGGAAAATTGGCTACGGAAGAAGAAAGTGGCGACGAAGAGGTGTCTAATGTGGGTAGACGAATGAGTGAGAGTTCCGTCGCTGTGACTGAGGATGAAGATGATGATGAGGAGAGGAAAATTGAGTTGGGTCCACAGTGCACATTGAAAGAACAGCTTGAAAAGGATAAGGTTGCCTTGTTTTTATGTGCACCGTTGGTTAAGTTTTGTTCTTTCACCTCTCTTTCTTATTTATGTTAATGTTTTTATCTGCTTATGCCTTTAGGATGATGAGAGCTTGAGGAGATGGAAGGAACAGCTCCTTGGGAGCGTGGACATGAATTCTGTTGGAGGTAATTTTTTACCCAATTGCTTCCCTTAAAACTCAAAACAGAGGGTTAATTGGTATTAGGAAGATTTTAAACTACACTTTTGACAATTTATCTTGTCATATGCTTTCTAGTAATCAAAACATAATCTAAGACAAAACAATATATGGTCAATTTGTTACAGATTTACGGGGGGCGAAAGAAAAAAGAAAGAATCTGCGTAGTCTTTTTCCGACCCACATAGTCATTTCTATTTTCAGTTTGATACTGTTAAATTTGAAATAGAGATTTTATATTTTCCTGGAAATTTCAAACCAATTCATACCTTATTATTGTTTTATTTTTCCTTTTAAACCGTTTTGATGGTTTACTTATAACTTTTAGATAAGGGGGGTTAAAACATAAAACACTATTTCATTGTTGCTTTTTGACTTGTAGCCTTCCCCATGAAAACTTTTGCTTTAGAACAATTCACCATCAGTGCTTGACTTTATCTCTTCATGTGTATTGTTGGTAATTTAGAAACTCTGGAGCCAGAAGTGAAGATTGTGACCCTTGCAATCAAGGCTGCTGGTAGACCTGATATTGTTCTTCCAATACCAGAAGATGGAAATCCCAAGGGTTTGTGGTTTACTTTAAAAGAAGGTAGCCAATACAGGCTAATGTTCACCTTCCAGGTCAGCCATAACATTGTTTCAGGTCTCAAATACACCAACACAGTGTGGAAAACTGGCATCAGGGGTAAGTTATAGTCTCTCACTCATATGATGCCAGAAAGACAATTTGTCCATAAACTTGTCTCACTGATGACCCTTTGTTACAGTTGACAGTACTAAAGAGATGATTGGAACCTTCAGCCCCCAGGCAGAACCTTACACTCATGAGATGCCTGAAGAGACAACACCATCTGGTATATTTGCTAGAGGAACATATGCAGCTAGAACTAAGGTAATTTTAACAATTATGTGCTCTTCCCTAGCTTTTCAATTTTCAGCAGCATGATTACCTACTGCTTACTGTTTCGCAAAGAATTAACACAAAGGTATAAAATTGATAGATTTTGTATATTACCCACTGTAATTATCAGCTTACCATATTGATACTGTGACATGTTTTGGTAATCAAGTGAGCATCAGTTAATGCCTCTTTTGCATCAATAAATTTTGTAATAAATTTGTTGCGAGATTTCATGTGCATGTCTTAAACCACATATTTGAAATTCAAATTTTCTGAGGCGCTCGTTTGTACAAGTCACTAATGGCTTGTGAGATTTGGGTTAAGGCACTTTTTGATTTGCTATTTTCTTTTTGTGTTTTCAGTTTGTTGATGATGACAACAAGTGCTACTTGGAGATCAACTACACTTTTGATATCAGGAGGGATTGGCATTAGGGACAGAGTCAACTGATTTTTCTTTTATTCATCATGTTTAATTCTTTGTCCTTGTTATTTGTGCTGAAATCTTCTTCTGTGTTTACTTGTTTCTTTTTCCACTGCTTATTTATTTCTAATCCTGTCTGAGACTGGGAATCTTAACAATGATGAGAGGATTTGAAGGAACAAAATTGGGTATTCACTATTCAATATTCATTTGGTAGGTAGATTGTCAATAAAATTGATCTCTTGTAGGCTTGTTTTTCTGGTGGAAGAAACCATATTTACGAGCACTTTTCTTAATAATAATTTTTTTAAAAATAAATGAAAGTTTATTCTAGAAGTTATAAGAATTCGATTGATAAATTTTAATGACAATCATATACTTATGTTAACACATGCAATACAATTAATTAGTCAAGAAATCTCAAATGATATTAAGGTACGAGGTTTACATCTCTAATCCTTATCCCTCAAGCTCTAATAATCTAATAATAATAATTTTTTTAAAAAATATCATATACTGTTTAAGAATATATAGAAGGTGATTCGCGGTTTATCGATTCCCCTTTTGAAGGTAGGTTAATGGGGTAGCCTTCATTTGAAAACTGAAAAGTGAGAATTGACAAAGGTTCCAAAGAACCAAATAGAGCATCTGTTCCCAAGAGAAATTTCTAGGAATACCATGTTAGACAGTACATAATCTAATTCATATTTGAGACAATTCATGTTATGTCACAGGTTAACTTTTGTAACGTTCTTTTTTGCTTTATTCTACACCACCATATGATTATGAGCTCAACTTCATTTGTTCATTTTACCTTTTTAAATATTTCATCTTTTACTTTAAAATTAACGTCTCTTATAATTAAATTTTAGTTCGTGCTGTTGCGAATTCCAACAGTCTCTCCCTATTTTTATCCGTGAAATAATTTTAACCTTATTCTCTTTTAAAAGTTATAATAAACTGTTAATTAGATTATAAATTACTCTTTTGTTCTAGCTTAACCAAGGATCTCGGGTTCGAGCTCTTGAGAATGCAGCTGCGTTTGTTGGGAGAGCTTCACCGTCCTTGTGGTCTTTCCCGGCTCGAAACTGGATTAGTCGGGCGAAGCTCTGACACCGGTGGGTAACCAAAAAAAATAATTTGTTCCAAGTTTAATAAATTTAGCTCAATTTAAAAATTAAAAATTTTTAAATTACCAAATTTTTTTTTTATAATGAACCAATATTTAATGATAAACTTATTCTTTCGTTTTCAACTGATAATCCTATGACTATGAGGTTGACTGAGAAATTCTTTGTTTTAAACGTAATAGAGTTGTCTAAAAATACCTGTTGTCATATTACACTTATATTAATATTATAGAAACGTGGAAGGCATGTGTTGACTTTGGGCTGCCGCGCGGCCTGCGTGAATCTTTTATTTTTTTTTTCTTGCTATTGTGCCTGCGTGGATCCCTTTCAAAATACAAAAAAGGACGTGACAGTGTCAGCCCATTGTTAATGATACGGCAATTTTAATTTTTAAATGGCAAGAGACAAAAAAAAGAAACTCCGTTTCCGTTTCTATCACGTAATAAACCAGCAAATGGTAACAACCTTTAAATTAGATAGTGCTTTGTCATTTGTTATTGAAATATAATAACTGATATTACAATGTACAATGAGAACATGTTATCACTCAAGTATTTAGTTAAGTAGATTTTATTAATTAAAAAATGTGTCTTAAAATTGAGATAATTATAAAATTATCTCAAATAAACTTTAAATCTTAAACTCTAAATCATAAATCATAAACTTTAAATTCTAATAAGTTAACCCTAAATCTTAAATTTTAAATCTTAAACTCTAAACTCAAAAAAAATTAAACAAATTGGGATGGATTTATAAATAATAAAAAAATTTATGAGACATTATTTTATAATTACCATAATTATTTTATAATTATCATAATTTTATTAACAATAATAAAATTTTAACATAATTACATACTATATTTATAATAAACTAAATTACTAATTATACAAGTAGCTAAAAATGTACTGAGATCACTTATTTAATATACAATTACCATATATCACTGTCAATTATTACATTCTAACAGATATCTTAGTCGTTTTTCTATAAATTTGCTAATATTAAAATTGAACTAGAGGCCCAATAAAATTAGCGTTGAGAATACGATTGGAGCAGAGCACCAGTCAAGTGACACCTTGCTGGTCGTTGTGCTTTTTTGACTTTTTCTCTGTAGTTTCTCCATGAGCATGAGCGTGAGGTTGTGAATCAAAAAGCAAAGCCAAAATCTGGTTTGCTCTTTGGTGAGCAGGCAAAATGGAGAGTGAGATCTACAACTACATCAAGGTATGGGTCCAAGCTATTATGTTTCTGTGTTACTGTTATCTAATTGGCAAGTTTGTGGGCAGTGGTATTCCTAGACTCTTGGCTATTCTACCAGTTGTATGTCTTTTTCTTGCTCTTCCTCTTCACCTTCATACCGTACATCTATCAGGCACTTTGGGTTTCTTCTTCGCTTGGCTTGCTAACTTCAAGCTCTTGCTCTTTGCTTTTGGTAAAGGCCCTTTATCTCACCCATCACTCTCTCTTGAACGATTTGTTGCTCTTGCATCCTTCCCCATCAACATCCAACAACCAAAATCCCACAATACTCATAAATCGCTTTTCAATTTGGCCATAAAAGCTCTACTTTTTGCTGGGGTGCTCAAGCTCTATGACTACACCCATTACATCCACCCAAAGGGACTGCTCCTTGTCTATTGCCTCCACATATATTTGTGCCTTGAGATGATGCTAGTCATGGCTGCAGCCCTGGCTCGAACCCTGCTAGGGATTGAGCTCGAGCCACAGTTCGATGAGCCATACCTCTCTTCCTCCCTTCAAGACTTCTGGGGCCGTAGATGGAACATTATGGCCACCAAAATCCTACGGCCCACCATATACGAACCCACCGTCCATGTCGCCGCACGTATAATGGGCCGTAAGTGGGCATCACTTCCAGCGGTTTTTGCCACGTTCCTTGTCTCGGGCCTCATTCACGAGCTTATGTTCTACTACTTGGGCCGCGTGAGGCCCACTTGGGAGATCACGTGCTTCTTTCTCCTTCATGGCTTCTGTTTACTCATCGAGATCTTTATAAAGAAACTTAACGGCAAGTTTCGGTTACCCAGAATGATATCGGGGCCTCTGACCGTTGGATTTGTGATCATAACCGCAATTTGGCTGTTCTTCCCGCAACTCCTCCGCTGTAACGGTGATAAACGGGCGCTTGAGGAGTACGCGGCAGTAGGCGCGTTCGTCAAGAATGTCCGTCGTTCTTTGACGGGCAAGAAGGCTTACAGTTTGAATGCAGCGAGAACCGTGTAAGAATTTCCGGGGCTCCTCAATTTTTTGTATTCTATACATTGAACATATACGAATTCTGTGACAATATTTTTTTTAAAATAAAAGTTTATGTGGCAGAATTTGAATTTAAATAAAAGTTATACATTATGTTGAGGTAGGAGATAGCAATGAAAGTAGTATTCTGAATCATGCATTGGACATGTAATATTATTGAAATCAAATAAAAGTCAAGTTTAAAAGCAACAGCACAGGGTGGCTACAAAACTCAATTGGGAATAGATGGGGCCCTCACGTACAAATACACACTGACCCAACAACCATTTCAATTTATGGGACTGCTATGCTACATCCTTGAAAATGACATCTTCGAGTTTTTCATCTTTTTGAAGTTTTTACCGTCTCAAACCAGAGAAACCCACGTGGGAGTCTGGGAGGCTATGGGCCTATGGCCTTCTTCCTTCTGCATCAGCCGTGTTTGCCTCTTGAGGGTGCCGACGGCGGTGTCAGGGCCGCTGACGGTGGCGTTTGTGCCCTCGAGCGTTTTAACGTATTTTTATTTGTTGAGCATATCATAAATTGATAAGTTGATATATAGGTGATTAGATGGAAGCTGTTAAGTGTGATTTAGTTAGCTAGTGAGAGATGTAGCAAATTAAATTGATAGAGATGTGAGGGAGATAATATTCCATTTGAATCTTATCAAAGAAAATGAAGCTTCAAAATTTTATTATAAGAATGATGTGAATTTTTAATTATTGCATCATTGGATACAAATATGATTTTTATCATTATATTTCATCAAACAATTAATCACATGAGATACTAAATAATAAATAGCATTACTATATGTAAGTTTTTCTACCTCAAGTTGCATTTATCTTGACCATTATTCCAAACGGGGAGGAACACCAACCAATAAGAAGTGACCAAAACGAAGGCAACCGTCAAAGTATTGGCCACAATGGCGTGAGGGTGAGTGGAGTTCTTGCCCTGAGGCAAGTCCTTTCTGAATATAGATTCCAAAATCAAACATAAGCCATGCAACCCGAAGAAACACGTGAGGTCCCAACTGGGCCTCTTTCCGCACGTTATATAATAGAACATAAGCTCGTGCATGACCCCGGACACAGCTAGGGTGGAGATTGTGGCTAGCATTTTAGCCGGGCCAACTCCGACCACACCCATCAATGTTTCTCGGGTCGGGTCATAGACGGTGATCCGTAGGATATGAGAAGACAAACGGTTCCACCTTCTGCCCCAGAAGTCTTGCAGAGAAGTAGCTAAATATGGCTGCTTGAACAGAGGCACTAGCTCATAGCGTTTTACAGCTCTAGACAAAACGCCGACGTATTTATAGAACCCCGGTTTTGAAACTGTAGAAGGTGGCAAAGAAATCACATTCTCTTTGACTTTCAATGGAATGATGGAAACAAGAAGAAAATCTGTGAAATTAATATTGGGGTTTGCAAGAGGGCCTCGTTGGAAGCAGAAGAGAAGGAGTTTAAAGGAAGTGATCCAAGTGATGAAGTAGGAGAAAACGCCTCTGAGAGTGGCGGAAGCGAAACACCATGGAAAAACACACAACAAGTAGCACACGGGTAGGAGGAAGAGAACCCTTAATATGCCTTTTGGGATTTTTGTGACTAGAGAGTAACAATAACCCAATGAAACAAAGAGTAGTAGCATTACGTTGAGAGGGTTCTTGGTTTCAGCCATGTCCATTTCTCTGTTTTTCGTGTGTCTTGTGTGATCTCTTCTGCTCTACCATACTTTGTTTATGAAATATTAATAATCAAATTTGGTGCTATTATTGCATGGAATTGTGGAGTAGCTGATGGGTGGTTGGTTTCATCAATTGGGCATTGATGAAACCGAAAGTTCCATATTTTGAACACACTTTAGGAGACCCTACAGTCTTAAAGGGTGTTCAATGTAAATATGCTTTAGAATATTCTTTAGATTCTAAAGCGTGTTCATTTTTACATTTTTTCAAGTCTCTCTTTTTGAATAGTAGACATAAGATTGAGGTCAAATGCTTTAAAGAGTGTTCAGTTTATATATGTTTTAACAAGTAAAACGTGTTTAACTCTCCTTTAAAAATTAATAAAATATTCAAAACTATTCATTTTAGGTAAATAATTTAAAAATTGACCAATTTATATAAATAGTTTGCAAAAATGTATTATTGGGTTCAATTTGCCGATCTAATTTTCTAATTGATTGTCTTGATCTATTAGACAAGTATCACTCTCGTTTCTTGCAATTCATGGTACATGGAATTGGCACACTCCTTCTTTACTGCTTATTCATATGAGGAAATGACAATACATTTATTTGATTATTGTAGGAGCAGTCGGAGACAAAGGGAAAGGCAAACGATAACCCTAAAAAAACTGATAGACTCATAAAGTGCGCAAGGGAACGGTGACCCAATAATTAGATGCCCATATCTTAAATGAGAAATGGTGTTTGAACTTTGAACACCAGCAGAGCAGAGGTATAGAAAATGTTTAAGAGAATCTAATGTGTACCCAAATCTAGGTTGTCTATGTATATTAATGTAGACAACAAATGAATTCCTAAGTGTAGAAATGATATTACTCAATACTCAAATTAAATTTTCTCTTTTTTTTTAAGTACGTACTTTCATATACGACTTTGAGTTTGAACATTCAAAGCAAAGCTGTGTGGTTTATTAAATCTCAACTTCTATTCTCCCATAAGCTGCTGTCCCCATACTGAGATGGATGCCAAGAAAATGCAACTGGCTAATTAATTTCTATAAGAAATTATGTTAACCTCCTTTGACGTTTAGCTTCCCTGTTTTCTTGAAATGTAAATTGGGCTTCCTTATTTGAAACTGAGCTAAACGGAGTTAACATTAAGAATTGCATTCATCAAAATTGCCTTGCAGTACAAATAACATATGGTCCATGAACCATGATTATCTGCTTTCTCCTAGAGAAAGTTTTTATACACATACTATAAGATATTGTGTAACATCTGAGTTATATAAAAAAAACATATATATAGAAGTGAACCTAAAATATATAGGAATATAAGAACTAAAATGTAAATAACATTACTATTTTTCCAGCAACTATGATGCTATTCTTCATATTTTGCCTAAGATGTTCCACTCATTAGACACATATATAGCCTTACTCTTAATTTTTTTCTTTTTGTTTTTCAAAACTATATAATCCATATTGTTTAATCAAAGCATATAGTAGGAGTTTTTTTACTTCTAAAACTCTTAAGCTGAGATCCTTATTATTTGATATATTTTCTGATTTGTAATTGAGGTTGTTGTGAGTTGAGCCTTCAATAAAACCCTTCTCCAAGATTGCCCTTACCAGTTTGAACAAAGTCACAAAGACTAACGGTGTCGGTGTCATCCTATTGACTTCTATGTATTTCTCACTTTCTTCACAGAGGTCCATACTCCATAAAGGGATATTACTATGTTAGTGAGTTGGTCTATTGATGGATAGCGATGCACGATGAGATAGACTATTGTGCAAACCAAGACGTGGGATGGCAGGGATTTAATGAAAGTAAATGTGGTAGTTTGATGGTAAGAAAAGGAAGGCCTAGAACACGAAGCCACCTTCTTACAAGATATAAATGCTTCCTCACTTCCAAAATGCCTTGTGTGGAATTTCGCATCAACATGGCTGTCAAAAATTCACTTACGAAATAGCTAGCATATAACTATCCCCCATACCATACCATCACATCACATTGCATTATATATATCTCTTTTCCACTATTGCCTCACATGATGGAGCTGAAGAAGGAATCAATGGTAGTTCAAGTACAAGCAATGTTAATGCTGATTATGCTGTTGGTGGTTGCTCCTACACTGGGTTGCCCACCAAATGGTAATAGTTGCAAAGACTGCATTGTAAACCAGATGAAGCATGGTTGCCCACCATGCATGCCAATTCTACACTGCATGGCTCGTTGCTTGTGGGGTGGCACTTCAAGGTCTAATTGCATCAAGAAATGTGATTGCAATGATGGCTACCCAACACTCTCTGACTGCAAAAGATGCATGTCAAAGTGCAAGTGCAGCTGTGTCAATTAGAACAGCCTTATATTTGCCACTCATCACTATCTATTATGTATAATCACTAGTTTTAGCTCTGAACTATTATGTATAATCGAAATCTGATAGTTGAAGGATCATCCACTTGTTTTAAATTTCAAATTTCAAATTTTTCATTGGCTTGTATTTGCTAAAGCACGAAGCTTTATGGTATGGAATCTATAGATAGTAGATATAGAGAGCAAAAGGGGAAATCAGGGTTCACGAAGAAACCTTTGCAAGCAACGAAAACCCAAATTCTGAGCACAAAACCTTTCCATCTCGTGGCCACCTCTCTCTATACAAACTCTTTCTTCCATTTCTGCTATAACTTCATCCCAATTCTTCATAATCCCATTGTAGTCCCACCAATTGTCTTCATCTACCTTGGCTTCAGAAACAGAGTCCAGAATTTCCTGCAACCCCACGATCCGACGGCTCACTTTCCTCCTGCCCTCCCTCACCGTCGGATCAATTCCGGGCACCGAATCAAGCCTTAAAAGCAAACTCATCAACGCCTCGTTCATTCTCAGCTTCTCGAGCTCGCTACTTCGAATCGCATCCACCGTGTCCTGCCGTTGGATTAAGCGCTGTAGCTGATTGGCTTCGGAATCGACGGCGGCGATTTTTCGATAGAGGATGCGGATCACGTGGGCCCGGTAGGCGGATTGGATCTTGACGGCGGCGTTGGATTGGGATTGCTGGGGATTAAGGTGGACGGGGATGGGGACTTGAGTGGAATTGGAATGCTGATCAGGGGTAGTGTGGTCATTGTGGCAGGTGTAGGTGAATGTGGTGGAATAAGAGGAGAAGAAGCCGTGTTTGCCAGAGGGTTTCATGGGAAAGGAGCTTCTGAGAGACAGAGATTGCAGCTCAAGAGTAAAAAGCAGAGTCCAGAGAGTGCTATCGAGAAAGGAGGAATTATGTTGAAAATTACTTTCTGGTGGGACTTGCATTGAATTCTATTGGCGCCTAATGCTAATGTCATGACAACCGTCCGTTTAATATGGGACCCACGCTCTGTCTTTTTGACAGAGGGCTCCGCTTTTCCCACGTGTAAAGCCCATAGTTTTTTCTTTACCTCAACCTCAAAATTTGGTGGTCGGAAAAATACCTCACCTGCAATGTAAGTTACTGTCTAAATTTTCTTTTCTTTTTTATAGAAAAACTAATATATCGTATAATATATTTTTTTATTGGAATATATCGTATAATATTTTGAAGCTTAATAGATGTTTTCATTGTTATATACATGTACTTGTTCTATAATTATCATATTCGATGAAGGTATGAGGTGCTTCTCAAGCAAGATATGATATTTTCCAAAATCGCGAATTAATCTAAATTATTATACCCACTATAAGAATCTAATTATTTTTTTTTCCCCTTTTTCCTACCTGATTTTTATACTGGTTTATNGGAATATATCGTATAATATTTTGAAGCTTAATAGATGTTTTCATTGTTATATACATGTACTTGTTCTATAATTATCATATTCGATGAAGGTATGATGAGGTGCTTCTCAAGCAAGATATGATATTTTCCAAAATCGCGAATTAATCTAAATTATTATACCCACTATAAGAATCTAATTTTTTTTTTCCCCTTTTTCCTACCTGATTATTATACTGGTTTATTACGTGATCTGATAACTAGTAAAATAAATTTCCGAGTTTTCTAAGTAGTAAGTACTAGTTTAATCTAAATTTATATAAAATCTGATCCACATTATGCCAAATAATTCTTTTCAAATAAATTATACTCACAAAAACCAACTTTATTAATGAAGTGTCGATCGTTTCATCAAGAGCTGAGTAAATTACACCAAAAGCACATATCAATTCTTCAATAATGGAAGGCAACCCAGCTTTGTGATTGTACAGCTTCAACAACAAGTGCCTCTGCGACTAGAGAAGACTCGTTCCAAATTACAACGCCGCCCTCAAGGTGGTGAGGGAACAATCTTACCAGTGCAGGTACCAAAACCAACCTTGTACCCATTACCCTGCAAAACAAGAATTTTAGATATTTTCATAGACATTCTTAAAGCTGACTATGACAATAAAACCCTTGACCTATAAACACTTAAAAAATGAAATGATCTTTGACAAATTTGTGGTCACAAAACTTTCAATATGACTATCAAGATAATTGATTTACATGCGTCAAACGTTTCAATACAAGAGTTCATGTCAAGGGAACAATCTTTAAAGCCAAAGCGATTAGGAATGGAATATTTGCCCTTTGCAAGAAGTCGAGACATCATGAATGTGCAAGATGAAATGGCTCTACAACGAACTACATATAGAATCCAACTTGCTACAAGAGTACTTCCTAAGGAAATATGATAACAAGTAATTGAAGACCCATGAACAGTAACTCTGCCAAGGCATCTCAGGTACAAACCCTTGTAAACAAAATATTTGCAAGAAATTATTCTTAGTGTTACCGGTCCTTAAGCAATGATTTGATACTTGATTGGGGAAAACAGGTTACCACTAATTCTTTTATATGGTAAAATTCGTGAATATCTGTTAGGCCCAGATGCAGGTGCATAAATTTGAAGTCCATTAGTTCAAGAAAAGATGATAAAAACTATAAATAATGAAAAATAAATGCAAAATTGAAAAGACAACAGCAATCTTTTGGGAAAGAGAGCAGGATATTGATAGTGACCTCGCAATATCCTGTATAGGTGACTTCATCTCCATCTTCAAGGAATCTCCGAGTTGCCCCATTCAAAGACAATGGATTTTGTCCATTCCAGGTTAACTCTAGCAAGCTTCCAAAGGACTCTGGCTCCTGCAGTGAAATTCACGTATTTAATAGAAAAATGGACACTCATGGACTGGTTGATGTACAACAATTACTCGAAAGCGAAAAGAAAGAGCATAGATTAAGCAGTTAGACAAAATAAAACATCAAATCTTACAGGTCCACTAATTGTCCCAGTTCCAAGGAGATCTCCCGGCCTTAGGTTGCAACCATTGATTGTATGGTGAGCAAGCTGTTGAGTCAATGTCCAATATCTGCATAGAGAGACAGAGAAGTAGAATAAGTGTGAATATATGTGTATTATGTAAATCAATTTCAAAATGTCACAAGGGTAACTGAGTAAGCATTTATCTATAAGGTTAAAGACGGCCTTCTGATGTACCAAAAAAAACAATATATCACCAAAAGGCATGTCACATTATGCAAAAGATATTTCCAACAAAATCCAGACCAGCCACTACAACCAATGAACCAAAGCGATATCAGCCCTTGCTTTGGCCTTGTAGGCAACATGACTGACCAAAAAATATGTCATTGGGGCAAGGAAAAAATTTAGATGAAATGCTGAATCATTGAGAATAATTAAGAGAAACTTCTTACAAATGCTTCAAATTACTCCTTGTCACCACGCATGAATCTTTGTGCTCAGCAGGTTTAATGCGAACCTTGCAAAAAGAAAGCAGTTCTATAATTAATTTCATAATGCAAATATAAATCTTTGTCATCTGGGAAAAATAAAGAACATTAAAAAGATAAGGAAAAAGAAAAAGAGGACCTACTTCAAATACAGACACAGAAGAAATACCATCAATCTGACATACAAAAGGAAGAAAGACTATTCAAGTACATGTATATAAAGGTGGCATATAATACCTCTAATGAAATATCGTAGTTTTTGGATACTTTTTCAGCCAAATATGGCAGTGGAGGAGGATCCTGCATTTGAGGAATACATTAGATAGCATCCCATAATTTTATATAAAGTTTTGATGTACGGGCCAACTAAAAAATTTCTATTATGTCAGTCTCTAAATTACGAAACCACCGACCTGTTTTGGGGCATCACAAGTGAAAGGTTCTAATGCTTCCAGGGTCACAATCCAAGGTGATATTGTGGTACCTACATAATTACACACGAGAAAGTAGCTTACCTCTACAATAGTGTCTATAAGCTACTACTTTCCAACTAGAACAATTAGCACGTGCAACCATCCATGTCTCATTTTACATCATAAGCCCCAATTTCTAGCTTTTCCTATAGGGCTTAAAAATAGGAAGCAACCAAATTTTATTTCTTACCGAAATTCTTCCCGAGAAAAGGGCCAAGAGGAATATATTCCCATGCCTGAATATCTCGAGCTGCCAAAATCAACTCAAAAATCATTATACAAAGGGGTAATAGTTACATCAAAATAATACATTGAAGTACTGAACTAAAGAGTACCACTCCAGTCATTCATTAGAACAACTCCAAAGATATGATCTGCTGCATTGTTAATTTCCACAGGTTTACCCAATTCATTTCCAGGTCCAACAATGGTGGCCTGTTACAAAATTAGAAAAACATATAAATTTAAATTTAAATGTTTTATGATGCAGAATACCTATAATGGAAGAAGTAAAAGATGTTAACAATTAATCTCGACTTTTAGATTTTTAAAATACAATTTTATATATAGTTCACTTTGTCAATTGGCCAAATAAATTCTACATAGACAAAAGGCTAACCATTTCCAACTCGAAGTCCAGCTTTAATGAAGGACCAAAAGGAGGTGGCGAGTCACCAGTTGGATGGGCTTGACCTCTGAATAAACACAAAGTGGTTTTACACAGTGACAGAAATTGCAAAGCAACTGAATGCCTTAGGTAGAGCTACAGCCTTGTTCTGTAGTCTGTAGTTAATTTGTTTGCCTTTCAATGCACAAGGCACATGACAATCTACATATAAAGCCATGTCTGTCTACAGTGCATATATACAGATAGATTACTAAGCTTCCAATATAAAGCAACAAAACTCTGGTGGAGTTTATCTTTATAACCATAATACCCACAACAGGCAGGTAGTTTAAAAAGCTGCTTATGCACGTGAACTAGTGAACATAATAATTCTTATTTAGCATAAAAAATTTCTAACCTTGGTCGAACAATATCTGTTCCAGAAATAACAACAGAAGATGCTCGTCCATGATATGCAACAGGCAGGTGGAACCTATGAAACAAGTTTCACTTTGTAAATTAAAGTGAAAAGCCATTCTTGATTTGTAAAATCTTTTAAATCAACGCACCAATTCTGTAGAACTGGAGTCTGCGGTCCACGGAATATGACCCCACAATTTTTAGTATGATGCAGTGATGAAAAGAAGTCGGTATAGTCCCCAATGGCAACAGGAAGAAGCAATTCTACACTTTTCTGAATATGTCGACATAAAACCATATTAAAAATTACAAATGTGACCAAGTAAGCTAATTACTCAGAACTATTAACGTGGAATACCGATGGTACAAGTGATTTCTGCCTCAAATTTGCATTGTCCCTCAAGGTTGGTTCAGTAGCTGCACCAAACAAGATTAAATTATCTTATTACTCTAACTCATCTCAAGAGTGTGATTCTTGCTATAACAGGGTCAGCCACACCAGCTCATACAAAATTCTTTTGAATATATACAGTTATACACATCCACATTGACAAGTTTTTCACAATAATGCTATGTAACAATGGAAGAGATAAATAAGTAAACAGAATCATATCAGGTTGGACCTGATAATAGCTTTTGTAGTGTAGCACGAGCTTCCTTCCAAGCTGGTCGCCCCAGGGAAACAAACTTATTTAGATTAGGCTGTAAACAGATAAATGGAAGCGGTTAGCACAAATGCATCCAAGCACATGAGAAGTCTCAAACCAATTTTGACAATTCTGCAAATTACAATATTCCTATCCACCAAGAAAATATTCTAAAGGAATGTGAAGCTCTTTGATTACATGAATTCTAAGCAACTAAGCATATTGACTTTCACTTTCCTCCGGTTTCTTAGGGAAAGAAAAAGACAGTGATAAGTTAATAAGCTAAAATTGAGCAAAAAAGTAACAGATTAATCCAAGTTCCTGCAATCAGTTAACGTTGAATGAAGTTTGAGTTGTGGTTTTCAAAATTATGCTCCAACCATGCAAACAAATACAAGTGTGAAGACAGAGGGTCGAAGAACCTGGTGAAAGCAATCGGAGTTGTTGAGGAGAGGACCATCGAAAAGACCAGCGGAAGCGATCTCAGAGAGGTCCAATACATAGTCGCCGATGGCCACACCTGGTCGAGGCGCTGAGCTTGGGTGGGGTTTGACCACGCCATAGGGGAGGTTCTGTATGGGGAAATGAGAGTCCGGGTGAACTTCGATGAATGACTTCAGAACCATGGTTACCCAAAGCGGTGTGGCAGCGACGAATGCTCAAGGACAAGAGAGAAGAGACAGTGAAGCAAAAGGGAAGGGAGTGATCAGAGGAAAAGATAGATACCGAGATTTTCAGACTGCGAGAAAATATCCCACGGTCTGCCTTGTTCTCTTTTCGCTTTTTCGTACTTTAATTTATATAAACCGAAATTGTGGGATAAATGATAAATAATAATAAGCTAATAACTTAGTGTAGCAAACTAAATTATTTGAGTTATATTATGTAGCTGGGAATTGGGATTAACGGATTTAAATATATGATTTAGCATTAGCGGGGTAGATGACCAACTCACTAGCCACAAAAAACAAAACGGGTAGATAGCCGCCCTACCTTTCAAAATGATTCACAGCGTTCTATTAGTATTTTGACACTATAGTCCATCATAGGACCATTGCACTCTAGTCGCTATTTTTTTTCTCATTTTCTTTTTTGGTACATACTCTAATTGCTATTAATAACTAACAAATTATCATTAGATGAAAATTAATGTTGGGATGATTCTTTTATTAAGTTGTTTGTAGTCTACTAATCTTGTTAGGTTTTGTTTTTGGTTGATTTATAAAATTGATATGCTAATTATACAACTTATGAATATCCGTGACTTCATATATGAATAATATAGTTATATATATATATCTCATTTCTCCAACATATTTAAGAAAATAAATTGATAATTAACTTCTTCTTTTTTTCTATAATGTTGTTAGTCTCGTCAATCCTTTGAATAACTAAGTCAATGACCAATAAAATGATGCTTGACTTGATGTATAGAAAAGTTGTGTTGTACAAAAAAGTCTAATTTATTACAGTTAAATTCAAACATTGTTATGGATTATATTATATTAGTGTAATATTGAATTTTATAATTTTACTTTTCATGAAATGTATGATGCTCTTGCCCCATAGTGTACCAAAAAAAAAATATAGATGTAGGTTTTTAGTTAAAAAATACAAACGAAATTAGTATAAAATGTTTATATATGTAAACAAAGTGAACAATTAAGGTTTTATCTCACTATAAATTATCACCAAGTTATTATTAGAAAATTTCCAAACTTATTATCGTCTTGTGTTTCATCTCATTAATGTGACATCAACCTTCTATCACCTTTTAAGTCTTTTGTTTTGTTTTTAAATTTTCTTTTTACTACGATTCAATAAGGTAAATTGTAGCAGTCAAAACCAACCCCGACCCGGAGTTGCCCACGCCGATCCTTGCTACTCGATCGCACCGGCAGACGGAGATCTGATTTACGCGATTCAACGGAAAGTGAAAAATAAAATTGATTCTAAGTTTCCAACAGTTTCCAGAGCCAAACAGTAACGGGAAAACGAAAGTAGAGAGTAACCATTAGTGACCAGATCATCTTTGGTTATGTAATTCAATAATTCGACTACTCCTGCGCACAAATTTTCATCGCAATTCAAAAACTCTGTAACCCTAGACTTGCTCCTTTTCTTCTTCCCCTTTCGTGAGCCTTGTCTGATTTTCTGTTTGTTTTCTCGGAAAATATTTGTGACCTCCAGAGACAGAAATGTCGACGGACCTGCTGCTGAAGCCGTCATGTAGTGGATGTGGATCAACCACGGATCTCTATGGAAGCAATTGCAAGCACATGACTCTGTGCTTGACCTGCGGCAAAACCATGGCTGAGAACAAGGGCAAATGCTACGATTGTGGCGCCACAGTCACTCGCTTGATTCGAGTTGGCTTTCTCTCCCTTTCTTCCCCCTTGTTAAATTAGAGTTGGCTTGAATTCTTGATTTTACAAATGATTATAATTATTATCCAATCAGCTTTGCCAAGGTGCACCATGATATTCTGTGCAATTTTGTTCTGCCTAGTGTTATATTTTCCGAAAGGAACTTTTCTATGGGATTCTTTTGGATTTCAATTGCTCTAGGTTTTGACTAGCTTTGCTTTAAGTTTATCAATGTTTCCTGGACGCACAAAGTTAATGGACTTTGTAATGTTGTTTGTTACAGGAATATAATGTTCGTGCAAGTTCTAGCAATGACAAGAACTATTTTATTGGTAGATTTGTAACCGGTTTGCCTGATTTTTCAAAGAAGAAAAGTGCTGAAAACAAGTGGGCTTTGCAGAAGGAAGGACTACAGGGCCGCCAACTTTCTGATGCTTTGCGGGTATGGAATTTATCCTTACATAGATAAACGATTCTTTGCCTGTTGCTATTCTTTAAGATGGTTTCCCTGCATTTCAGTAAGTCTAAAAAGCGTACTTAAGGACCATATTTCACAAAGTTAATGCTCAATGGGAAGTTCTAAACTTGTAATACTAGGCACATCATTTTGTATATTGATGAAGCCAGAACACTCATGGTCCTCACGGGAAGTGATGCCAATTCCAGAGCTTGAGTTGCCAAAGAGACTATTATGATAGACAGACAAAGAAAGTTCTATTTCAGAAATCTTGGCTGTATATAATTGCTAGTAAATTGTGATAGATCATCTGCTTCTTTCATGCATACTTATAGATTGTGTACATCTCTAAAGGAAAGTTGAGCTAGTTTATGTGATTCAATCGTATTTATTTTCAATCTGCTGCCTACTCTCATGCAGGAGAAGTACAAGAACAAGCCTTGGCTCTTGGAGGATGAAACAGGTCAGTCCCAGTACCACGGTCATCTAGAAGGCGCACAATCAGCAACTTATTACTTGCTAATGATGGAAAGGAAGGAGTTTGTAGCTATTCCTGCTGGTTCTTGGTATGCTTGTCATGTTAATGATTGTCTTTGCATGCGAGGTTTTCTCTATGTTTTCAGATCATCGTTCTTTTGCATGGATTTTTTCTTTTTTAAATCAGAACTGCCAGTTAAAGACTGTATGTAAATGTGTGATGTGACATGTTTGTCTTTTTTAGGTACAACTTTAACAAGGTTGCACAATATAAGCAACTCACTTTGGAGGAAGCAGAAGAGAAGATGAAGAATAGAAAGAAAACTGCAGATGGCTATGAAAGATGGATGATGAAAGCAGCAAATAATGGAGCTGCTGCTTTTGGTGAAGCTGGAAGGTTTGATGACAAGGAGAGCAATGTGGGTGGAGGCAGAGGACGCAAAAAAACTGGTGATGATGAAGAAGGTCATGTCTCAGATAGGGGGGAGGAGGATGAAGAAGAGGAGGCAGCAAGGAAGAATAAGCTTGGACTTAACAAAAGAGATGGTGATGATGATGAAGAAGGTCCAAGGGGAGGGGATCTTGATCTAGAGGAGGATGATATTGAGAAGGGTGAGCATATTATCATGTTTGTTCATTGTGTTTTTTGATGAAAATGGCTGTAAAGGTTATTGCTTCATTCCTTGTCACGACTCTTTGCTACTCATTTAGGGTAGCATATAAATTTTGGAGATGATAGGAACCGACTAATTTTCTGAATTCATTATGTCTCCTTTTCTAAGTGGAATCTTTACATGTCCATCCTTTGTGAGATGATAGGATCTCAGATGATTGCTTCATTGTTGTAGATCTCTCTATGCATAGTGGAGAGGACATAGCTTAGAGATTTGTAAATGGTCAAATCCAATTAACTTCTTAAGTAAATAAAATTTAGGAAGTTGCAGCTTTATGAAGTTTATCTGTAGCAGTCGAGTGTATTACTATATTCAAGTACTAATTTTGGCCTTAGATAGAACTGGTAGGTGAACTAGACCACATATCCAGATTGTTGATTTTATAGTATGGCTATTGAATTGGTTGGTCTGTATAACTAGTCAGTGTCAATGGCATCCTTAGTAAGTGGATCATGTTTTCTTCTAGCATGAATCAGAAGCATAGAAGAAAGGTCTCTCAGCTTTTTGAAGGATATGAATAACAATTTATATGAGGTATATGCTAAATGATTTATAATATCATTGAAAGCTTGAAGAACACATCATCAGGTCCAATGTTAGTAATGTTTTGCTTGTGTATCTGCTTGTTCTTTCTGCTGAAAATGCTTATACGTCTGTTATAGGTGATGATTGGGAGCATGAAGAGATTTTCACTGATGATGATGAAGCTGTTGGCAATGATCCTGAGGAAAGAGAAGATCTGGCTCCTGAAGTTCCTGCTCCTCCTGAAATCAAGCAGGTTAGTTTTAACCAATAGTGATATTTTGTGTGTACTTATCATAATCCATATGTGTTTAAGCTGCTTCCATAATTTATATCTGATACTAGTTTGTTTAGGGATGTCAATTTGATTATGACTTATAAGCTGCTTATATTGTGCTCCTCTTCTGTCACCTTCCAGAGGTTGTATTGACATAGGACACAACGTATCTTTCTGATGAGAAGAAACTCATTATAAAATCAAAATGTAGTTTTCTTTATGGGAGAACTTAAAGATCTGCAACCATATATAGAGGAATTCATATGAAAGAGTATCTTCGTAGAGCAACTTGTTTAGTGACCCCCGTGTCAGAACTTTGGGAATTGACTAAGCTAGATATTTTTCTGACAGTTTTACCGTGCATTCAAGAGCCGTGCCTATTTTACCACTGTTTATCATCTATATAATCATTTGATTCTATGATGTTTTAATCTCCTTTTTTTTTTTTTATATATATATATATATATATGAGATAAATTGCTCTGGAATTTTGAGAAGTAATGCCCATGACAGGCATCCTTGATGCAACGAAACTTATTGAACTTTTAAATATATTATGAGAAAGGACCAACTTTTGGGATTTCCATAACTGGCTTTGGTAATAGCATGGATCTAGAGCTTCCTTTTGAGTTATTCTGTAATCACAGGATGAAGAGGATGAGGATGAAGATAATGAAGGGGAGGGAGGTCTGAGTAAATCTGGCAAAGAGCTGAAGAAGCTGCTTGGGCGAGCTAGTGGTATGAATGAATCTGAGGCTGAGGATGACGATGACGACGACGATGATGTATGGACTTTCTTCCCTTTTATCTTTTCAAATTTCTTCATTTATTTTTGGGATGCAACTGTCAAAGCATAGCTCACTGCCAACCACAATACCTTTGTGGTGAGCTACTGATTGGTTTTGCATTTTCTGTGGTGTCTGACTCAATAGCTTGGATTTCCTTGGGATTCTATAAAATCTTGCTTATGATTGAACTAGGCCAAAGCATTTTTCATCCTTGAACGGGTCAGTTTTATTTGTCTAGGTGGATGATGATGTTGGCTTGCCTCCTGTGATTGCTCCAAAGCAGAAGGATGCACCTAAGGAAGAACCTACAGACAGCAGTCCTTTGAAACCTGCACCTTCTGGACCCGCTAAGGGAACTCCATCTACTTCAAAGTCTACAAAGGGGAAGAGAAAATTGAATGAGGAAACAAAAGCGTCTAATGGTGCAGCACCAAAGAAAGTGAAGACAGAAAATGTATGTCATTGCTTTTGTGAGCTTGCTTGATTTTTGAGCCTCATTGGATAAGCTTTTTCATAAGAAAGTTCCTCTTCTATTAAAAGTTTTATTTTTAATCACAAACTTTTGGTTTAATAAGTTCTGTGAAAATGCAAAACTCATCAAATAAGTTGTTTTCCATTGACCAAAAATCTTTTGGTTATTGTATAAAGAGCTTTTCCAAAATGCTCTTCTTGTCAAAGCACTTATTTCAGAAGTTCAGTTTTATGTATGAGTTTAGTTTCAAATAAACTCCTGCAATAATTGGTATTGAAAATCTTCATTATCCCATTGAATCAGGAACTAAAATCCTCTGTCAAAGTTGAAAGTGGGCCTGCCTCAAAAAGTAGTGCACCCCCAAAAGGTACATCGTCTTCAAAAATAGGGTCTTCCACCACAGCTTCTGGGCCTGTGAGTGAGGAAGAAATCAGGGCTGTTTTAATGCAGAAGACTCCAGTGACCACACAGGATCTGGTATCTAAATTTAAGGCAAGACTAAGGTCTTCAGAGGTAAGTTCTACCAATAGACTTTGGTTTATTCTAAACTGGATTTTTTGGGGTTAAATAAGTGAGGTTTCTTTTCTTAATCATTCTTGCAACCAATGTGTTTATACCATTGTTACAGTAATTTTTGGAATTTTGTTATGCACTTGTGCTTCAAATCTTGTATTGAGCAACATGTTTGTGACTAGCTGGCGCCAGATTAAGATAATGCCAAGTAACAAAATTGTTATGGACGTTTGGGTGATGAGTTCCTTGTTCTTTCACTTGGATACAAGAAATGTGTAAAATATTAAAACAATAATTTTTACTCTGACACCTTATGCCATGTTCTCGAAGGTTGTCATTTCACCCGTGCTTTCTCTGTTATTTACAGGATAAGCAAGCTTTTGCTGATATCCTGAAGAAAATCTCCAAGATACAGAAGACAAATGGGTCCAATTATGTTATCTTGAGAGATAGGTGACAACGGATCACGCTTTGATTGGTCGTGGTAGACCATATAGCTCTATTTGAAGGAAATTGATCAGTTGGTGCTGTCAAATTCTACTGTCACACTCTTTTCTTGGTTTCTTTTTCCTTTCGTTTTCTAATATAGGGGAAATAGAAAGAGAAAGAAAGGCGGGGGAAAGACACCTTGTATAATTTCACACTTTCCGGGCACCATCTTTGACATGGTATGTGTGTCTGACCACTTATATTCAGTAAGCTAATGAACCATTGCCAGTGTACAAGCCAAGTTCTGCATGTTCCTCCCTGTCCCGCTCTCCCACCCCCACAAAAAAATGAAATCAAAGATAACCGAAGGCATTTTTTTTCTTTTGTTACTTACGTTCCTCTTACAATCAAAGTTGTCTAAGAAGTAATGTATTGCGTGATGTATATGTAGTTTGTTTAATTCTTCAAATAAAATAGAATAAACTATTGGACGTTGATACCTAAACAAACTGTCACAATACACAAATTGTATAACTTGTCAAAATCCTAGTTTAGATGGTTTCACTTGAACTCTTGTGTATAAATGAACCTAAAGAGGGAGGTCTCTGCAGAGATCGGCAATCAAATAAGCAAGCTAATGATAGTTGGATAAGCAGGAATTTTATTTTGACAAGTAAAATTTCCTACGCATACACTGCGGATACTAAATAGATGCTGCTTGGCAATTTCGCAATTGTCCAGTAATCTAGTTATGTTCATAACAAGCAAAAACCATAATCTCCTTCAAAATTTAAGTTGCTACATATTAAAATAGTCTTGGTTTCTCCCGAGTCTCAACTTGATTAGAGAACCACGTAGTGTGCTAAGATCATACATGGTTTGAGGTCAATAAGCAAGGGCTATGGCAACCCAAAACATTGCAATGAACATGAGAACATAGCTCCCACCAAAACGGGCCGAACCAGAAGGTGAAGAGGGCCCATCAGCCTCAAGTTTTTTTGGAGTGTTAGTGGTAGTAATAGAAGAATTTGCCATGGGCTGCACCTCCACGTGCAGCTTCAGACCAGAATAGCAGTTTTCGGTATCACTACTCACGAAGTACCTGATCCCTTCCCTCTCAAGCGGGACGTGATGCAGACCATCTTGGTACATTCTGATGGGGTTGCTCACATCACACGACTCGTATTCCTCCCTGCTTTTCAGCTCAGCAATTAACCCCTGCACCGCAGAGTAGGCGAACCCTGCCCACATCGCACACAAAATCCATGTATAATTTCAACTTGGAAGAAAGAAAATATCTTGAACCAAACAAAATCACCTAAACCACAGTTTATCATCAACCCCCAAAAGAAAACTCTGATTGAAAAGAGTAAAGTTGGTAATGGGTTCCTGTGAGTCACGTTTTTTGGCTCTACCCAAGCAGTGTAAGATTGATTGGTTCCATGCTCCACAAGAGATGAAATGGAAATGGAATAGTAGTGAAAAGAGATTTTGTAGGATTAAAGAGCTAAAAGGGGACGCATATTTTGATTAAGGAATAATAATAGAACATAAAAATACTAGAAACGCGATTTCTCATGTCTCAAGAATCCAGGCTAGCTTGGTAGCTATGACATAAAAATCATAATGCTATAGTGAGCAAGTAGAGAAATCAGAAAAGGTGTGGAAAGCATAGAAATGTTGATTTCGGTAAAGAGAGAGGAAGAAAGAAAAGCTTACAAATTTCGTCTCCGACCCTGAATATTCTGTCATTGGACCAGGAAGAGAGGTCAGAAGATGGATCCCAACCACGATCTCCTCCGACGACATGGTGCACCTGGGCTGCGAGGCTGGCCGTGGCTGAGATGAGAAACAGAGCAACGATCACCGTTTTGGACCCAACCATTTTCATTTTTCACAATCACAGCCTCAGGTCCTGCGACCTGGGAATAAACCGCTTTAAACAGAGTGTGAGTGAGGTGAGTGTGTGTGTGTGTATGTGTAAACCTTGGAGTGGTTGCGAAGATATAGTTTTGGCCGGGTGTGTGTGAGAGCAACGGTTTATGTTTCCGGGTAGCTTCCTTTACGAAACTCACACAAAGAGAAACAAGGACCGGTAGGTGTATGATGCCCGCACACTCACTCGGATTTGGCTTTTTCTCTGTGATAAACCTTCTCTCTTCTCCAGAAATCACCAATTTACTAAACTACTCTTCACCATTTCTGGACTATTTTGCCCTTCAAATGGAACCAATCGGTTCCTATTTTGCCCTTCAATCCTTCATCATATTCATCACCAATCACCACCCGCTAGCTAATTTCATTCTAATTGGCCTAAAAGGTATAAACAACTGGTCAGTTTTTATGACAGGGGAGAATGGTAGGACAAAAGAACAGGATTCAATTCGCTACCAACCAAAAAATGAAAAATATCTTACATTGCCTTTTTTCTTTTTTCTTTTCTTTTTGTGTATTTATTTTTGTTTTAGTTATTATTTTCTCCACTCTAAACTTGTGAAATAGTTCTTGTACTCATTAATGGGTAATTTAATATATAAAAAAAAATACACAATTATTTGTAATATGTAAAAATGGCACAATATAAAAAATCGTGTTAACTTTTATTTTTTTGATAAAAATTAAATTTTTTGTTTGATGTATTTTTTTATATAGTGTAATTCTTGCATTTTACAAAAAATTATGTGTTACACATATTAAATGATTTAATTTTTTAAAATATTTACAATAACACTAAATTAATCTCTAAATTCCACCAAAAACTCCCTAATTCAAGAGGTGAGGTGAGTAGAGCTACACTAACACCCCCTTGACAATCACCTTTAAGTTATTATTCTTTACTGTGTCTTAAAAACTCTTTCTGATTGATAGCTTATCAATTGCTGCACGAAATTATATTAATCCTCTAAATATAATATGATTCCGTGTCCAAATTTTATTTGTGTTTTAAGCATGATTTTTTTTTTTCAAAAAATTTAAGGTGAAAGAGGCTATTTTATTTTAAAATTAAGACGTGCTACAAGTTTTAATGAAGACTTCCAACAATTATAGATTATTTATATAAAAAATTATTCACAATAAGATTTAAACTTATATCTTACAAAAGCACAAAGTATTCATGATGAGCTTGGAAGTTGTAAGGTTCTACAACTCTACAAGTTTTTGGCTATTTTTTATTACTAAAAATGTTAGTTTAGTAAATTTGAATATAAATGGTGCCATTGAAGGATGTGACTTAAACACTTATGCAACTCTTTTTTGTTTTTTTTTTTTTAAATTTTCACAATAACACTAATTATAGGACATAAATTTTACCAAAATCTAAGAAATTAACACTAGTCTTAGGTGGCTTAACAATCACCCAGTTGATATGTTTTCATAAAAATGTATCTTTTCGGTTTTCAAATCATTCATTCCATTGCTCACTCTTCCAATGGGAGAGAAGACGTGTTTTTACTAGTAATTTAGTATGAGCCTCCACGCTAGACCTGACTCATGAATGATGCTACGTCTTATAAATCCATCGGTGCCATCAATTTAATAGAGCATCCTAAAAGATTACACTATAATAAAAGGCCAACAATGAAACAAATTTACGGACAACATAAAATGAAAGAAACAAAATTTGACAGTAACAATGGTTCAATTTTGCACCACTTTTTGCATTTGTTTTTATTTGGAAAGGGAAGATTAAACACTAGAATCCGTTTGTTGAAAAAATATACATAAAAAAGAAAGATTTCTGAGAGACATACACTTTAGATAGTACTATAAATAATTGAATGTGTATAGAAGATAGATGTGGTGTAAAGATGAAGGGTTTGAGTATTTTATTGGAGGTTGGGGATTCGAAAAATGAATGCAAGATGCATTAATGCACTTTATGAAACATACATAATCAAGCAGTTCACTATCCATAGCAATATGAAGGCAAGCAAAAACGATCATGTTTTACATGCTGCAGATGGAAGAAACAGAGACAAGAGGAAGAGTATGCACTGCAAGTCTGAAACGGGGTGAGATGTCAAACGAGTCTCCTTCGCAAATAGGTTCCACTGGTGAGTAATATGAATCATCGCTGCTATAATAAGGCTCTTCTGAGGCTTCACTGAAATTAGGCTCGTTTGGTGTGAAAAATGGGGCTTCTCTGCTTTCAGTTTCAGGTTCGCGTGGTGAGTAAAATATGACAGTGTGAGGAAGTTTAAAGCTCACCCTCTTCATTGATTTCCCACTTGTCCTTCTGCTAAGCGATGAAGATTCTGCCTTTGCTACAGCTTCTTCATGATGATACTGATACATCATGGGTCTCTCCAAGGTTAAACTGTCTTTGGCTTCACGTATTGAAGACCCATGAGCTTGACTTGAAGAAGGGTGCACCCTTTTCTTAGAATGCTTCAATGCAAAGAATTCATCTCTTCTAATGTAATCTGGGTTCAAGCCAGGAGAGGCTTCAATCCAATCTTTCAGAGTTATCATCCTAGCCTTGCAAGCCTTCTTCTCTGTTGCCTCCAACTCTGTTTTCCTTTTCAAATTATGGGTGTTCTTTCCATTTTGATCCTCTATCTTTAGACACTTTGTTTTGATGAAGTTCATGAAGGATGACCCTTCACTTGGCTTACCATCTTCGGTGCCATTTCGTTTTGGGTGCAACGGAGTGCAGAGATTATTACCCATCAAGAGAAATCAGTAAATGAAAGAAGAAGAGATGGATGGCACAGCATAATAAGGTTAATGAATTGATTCAGTATCTTTGAGGTATTATAAAGGGAATTTTCTGACGTAGACGCCTAGAGAGAGAAGAATGGATATTCACGATCAATTTCACAGCTTTGTTATTATCAGTATTGTGTTTTTTTTTTTTGAACTACAAATTTCATCCATAGTTCAGGTTTCTGAGCAAAATATATGCCAATTTGGTATTTAACTTCTATTTCTAAAACTTTTTTTGTGTTGTCCCCTAGGAAATTCCTATAAGGATAGCAAAACGTTAGTTCCTATTCTTTGCCTGCAGGATTAGAACAAAAAGACTATGTTTTACTAGAACAAGAAATTGCTCCCATATGGAATCGGATTTTGACAGAAATTGGTGATAAAAACAATGGAGGCCAATAACAAAAGGACAGAATCACTAGCAAGACATCGATGATTCAGATTCACTGATAATCCCATATGCAGTCTCGTCTTTGCTAGTCAGTTTATTCCTTCCGCT
This sequence comes from Cercis canadensis, assembly GCA_003255065.1. NCBI lineage: Eukaryota > Viridiplantae > Streptophyta > Magnoliopsida > Fabales > Fabaceae > Cercis > Cercis canadensis. The sequence goes on along the minus strand of QAOA01000562.1, from coordinate 451,061 downwards.
CTGTTTCCTAGTATGAAGTAACTTTTGTCGTCACTCAGCGGGGTTGCTGGATAATATAGATGCAATGCTATTTTTAATGCACAAGTCAATTTCTCCGGCCAATTAGACGGTGTCTAATGTCTATGCTTAATATTGAAAGAGTTCTATATCCACAATGGATTAGATGCACATAACAGCTAAGTGACTCAGGTCTTGGTCTCATTGACTCGCAATTTTGTTCAGAACATTACACGGTTATTGTCCCTCGTTTGAGGGATAACCAAGAGGTTTATTCGACAATCTTAGTCCATAAATAATTTTTGTTGGATTTTAGTCATTTAAAGGTAACATTGTTTGAGTATTGGGGTTGGTTTGTCATGAGTACATGAAGCGCTTTGATCTTCTTGTTTGTTTTTCTTCTTCTTTTCTAGCAGGGGATAATGCATCAGTTTATCAATGTATTTGTAAGTGGCATATTGCACTTTAGGCATCATTGCAGAAACATAAAAATAAAAGTCTTACTAAGCTAAAACTCAACTTGCGTCAAGTCTATTATTTAAATGCTTGATTCACATGCTTATTTTGATTCTGAAAAGTGATGTGAAGCCTTTGAAGAAATGTGTTTTTTTTTTTTTTTTTNTTTTTTTTTTTTGCTACTGCCTTTGAAGAAAAATGCGCATGGACACAATTTTAATTGGGCTAACAAAGGAACCAGCCCATGCTTAGGCCTTAGACTACTAATGGTAAGAGGGAATGGTTTTTCAAAAAGAGAATAAAAATACCCATCATCTCGCATGTTGCCTTTGTCAACTCATGTTCTGCAAAGGCCAAAAAAAGATCATGTTTTGGATAAGTTTTTTTAAAACCAAAAAAAAAAATTAAAATCAAAATTTGTTTTGATTCCCAAATGCACTCAAAAGAAAAAAACAAAAACAAAAACAAAAAGAAAACTATTGTCAGTCCTACGAGTACTTATTGACAGAGGTATGAGCCACAAGATTTTAAAATACGCACTATCCCACATGTTGCTTGTCAACTCACAATATTCTAATATGCAGCTGAAATACCTTGTCAAAAATCAAGTATGATACTTGAAACTACTTGTTTACTCTACAACTATCTCAATAGCAATGCACGAGCAGATAAAATAAAAAATAAAGAATATTTGCGAAAAAAATAAAAAGAAAAATGAAAGAATGTGTATACAAATTTTGAATAAACACACTCTTAAAAAAAAAACTCTTAATTAATTATATATAACGATTTTCGAGCAGATGAATTATGACCATATGCATTCTTAAAAGAAAGCACTTTGCCTTACCTATGATGACTAGTATTTTTGCATCAAAATGAGATGACATTAATTGATCTTAATATCGCTGAGATTCTAAATATAATCATTTTAAGCAAAGAATTAATCTTTGAGAATGGACCAAATGGAGAGAAAAGCATCTTATGATAAAGAGCCACTTTCCAGATTCTTTGCAGCATCGTGAGGTGTCGTTATCTTGCGACTTTGGCAAAGAACGGCATTGGGTGCTTCTCCAATTTCCACCCTTCTTCTACAATGCACTTAGCAGATTGCTAAACTTTTTAAATAATAGAATCTAATGGGAAAAATTATCCAAAAAATACTATTAACCTCTTTGTGTGTGTAACTGTCTCTTATCAATAGGCTTTATTTGGAAAGTGGTAGGCATGTGTGTGGCTTATTGTTTGTTTGGTAATAAATACAGTGGCAGCAGCGTTTGGAATGCTGTATTTTAGTGCAGAAACGTTTTCCTGAAACGCAGTGTTTCACCATATAACCAAACGCATAAACAAGAGATACGCGGATCAAAGATTTAGATAATGCAAAAATTGATATAATTACTGTAGTTTGTAAACAATTTTTCCTTTTTTTTATAAGCTGTTTTCCCTTTCTTATACTTTGGAATGATTTGCATTGGTGGAGAGCAATCCAATACTACATCTACATCCAGTGTCTGCAATTGCATTGCTATAATTTTAATTTCTAGTCATGTGACACTTTTAGAAACCACAAAACAATAATAAATAAACTACACATACGGAATGTGCAATTTCCAAAACAGGCTTTATGTTTTGTACACTTTTATCTGTGTGTGCACGCACTGTGCAAGGCCAAAACAAAAACTCCATATGTGCAAGATATTCGGACCACGAAAAAATCGAAGTTGATATCTTGATCGAATCCCATATTAGATTCCCACAATTTTGGAGTTTCCAAATAATAATTAATGTCGTTTCAATTTTCAAAATATTTTTCTGAGACAATTTACTTACAAAAAATTCAGGGGTTTGAAAAAGAAAAGAAAATCTTATCTTAATACTTTTGATTTGACATCTCAAGCTCTGGTCATTTGAAGAAGGAAGGAAGGTATTTCTACGTGTGAGTCCCCTAGTGCTTCCACGTTGACTAAAATTTCAATTTGACCCACTTGTTAGTTGTAATTCTAGATAATCTCCGTCGTGCGGCAAAACTGAACCAGAAATAGGAAGAATAGAAATAATAATAATAATAATTAAAAATTAGTCTTCCCAATTATTTCCCCGTGTGTCCTCCAACAAAAAAATTACTAGTAACGAATAAAAGAAAGGCTTCCCCGTTCTGCTTTCGCTTCTTCACCCTCTATTATTGTTCGTTTTCGTTTCCTCCTCCTTCGTTTCAGAGCCTCTCTGTCCCCCTTCATCTTTCTCGCTCAGCAGAAGCAAACCAGGTTTCAAGGTTCATACTTTTATTCTCTTACACACTCACAGACTCACACTTTCACTCGCTGTGAGATATCTGTTAGTATGGATGTGTATGCACCTGTCTTTAGACTTTACTTCTGGGTTCGATCCTATGGCTCAAATATTATGCTTTGATTGAGATTTAACTTGAAAGAACTGTTTTTTATTTTGAATCTAGTAAATATCGTTTCTTCTTTGAGGTTCGTCGGTGAGAGTTGGCTTTACTTGTGCATATTTGTATTTGCCGCACGCATTTCATAGAGGTATAACCGTAGGTTTGCTTCTGTGAGCTTCTTGGAAATTTTTCACGCTTGAGCTTTCTTAATTTGCGAAGTTAGTGTATGTGCGGTAGCGGGGGCAGGCCAGTAGTGATACATGGGTATGCAAAAATATTGACTTGATGGGAACCCAAATCTGAATTTATGTAGTAATGCAGGAGTGGTTGTATACTGGAAATATTGATTAAGAAGTTTCTGCGCGAGTGAGTGTTATCTAATTTATAGTGAATTTTCTGATTAGAGATTAAGTTTATCGGAAATGTGGTGTTTTGTAAAATTAGCAAGTTATACATACTACTGAAGTCAACTCAATGGAGGTTTGTCATCAATTTCTGATTTCATTCTTGTAACATGGGATGGTCCGGATGGATACAGATAATCCATGATGAGCAGCCCTAGATAATGCTTATAGTTAACTTGTACTGATGGTGCAATATTCATGAAGACCCTTCTTCCTCTGATTGTACTTCAACATTTGTATTTACGAATGGATTATGCAATAGTGAAGCTAATGGTTGTTATCTTTTCATGAATTTCTCCTTAAGATGGTAATATGACCGTCAAGGTGTATTCCCTATAGCTTATCTACTCTGGCTTTTGTGATTGGGACCTTACAGCAATCTGACATTAGTCTCCTCACCTTCTCCCGCCCTCTTTTTGTAATTTTGTTTTTAAAAGTGGAGTTCGTTTAATATGGCTAGTTGGATGAAGCAAAACAGTATTCTTGGAGTTTCTGTGATTGAGGATGCCCTTAAATTAAAAAGTAGATATTAGAAATTTTATATATGTTAGATTATGCTTTATCTTTTGTATAAGAGAAGAGTTAGATTATGCTTTATGATTCAGAAAGTTTGTATTATGAGGAATAGCATCAGAAATGTGGTTGATAATGTGGATGAGTGGTTTCATGGACAAAGACTGAATGAAAATGAAAATGACAATGACAATGAAAGTACCAGGGCAAAGATAGGAAGAGGGCTAATAATGGCCTAATGGGTAAAAAAGAGAAAATCAATAAGATTACTGGGCATCTATGAAGTTGATATAGTGTCGTGGTGTAGAAAAAGAAGACTATGATTGCAGTTGAGAGGAATAACAAGGATAACCATAAGTATAATGGAGGATCTAGCTCTATTGGATTGAAAGGTTTCATGTAAGAAAATCTTTCAACCAACCCTAGTATTGGAATCTGAGGCTTGGTGATTTTCTTTGTTTTTTTTTTTTTTTNCGTTTTTTTTTTTTTTTCTTCTTAACATTCAAGTGCATTCAGTTGCCTTTTTATATGCTGTATTATGTGAATTTTTGTCCATTAATTTTTTATCATGTGAAGTTGACTAATTTGACAGGCCTCTTCACTGTAGTGTTTATATTTGTGATGCCATGTAAAAGTGTTTAGAATTATGCTTTATATGTGTCAAGGAGTATATTGCATGTCATCTATTTTGCAGGTGCTGGCTTCACATGTCTTTTTACATTGTCTTCCGATTGGGTAAAATCTGATTGAAGAGATATGCAGAAGGATACTAGTACCAGTGGCCCGTCAACTCCCAGCAATCGGATTAGACACCGTAAACGCTCAAATGAGGTTGGGTGCTTAAGTTTGGATTTGTCACATTAATTCATATTTGACGTCCATGTTAAAATTTGCTCTGTCCAATCCTAAAATTTGAATGGAACTACCATATACTTATAATTAAGAAAAACAGTCATTGGAATCAAGGTAATATCTTTTTGGTTCTTTTTATCAAAGTTGGTGTCTTTCTTTCAACAGTATCAGTTCCTAATTGAGGTTTTTATATTGATGAAATTGATGTAATAATAAAATCTCTGATTTGGAAACCTTGGCCCTGTAACTATCTGGAAAAGTTTCTGTAAACAATCTGAAAGCAATTTATTCGATAACATCTTTATCTCAGGTTATTCCTGAGGATAGCAAAGCAAATGGAGGCCATTTGCTTGTTCATGACAAGAACAAATATAAGTCCATGTGGATCCGTGCATACTCCACCATTTGGATGATTGGCGGCTTTGTATTGATCATCTATATGGGTCACCTCTATATTACAGCCATGGTTGTTGTTATCCAAATCTTTATGGCAAGAGAGCTTTTCAATCTACTCAGGAGATCTCATGAAGACAGGCAGCTGCCAGGATTTAGGCTATTAAATTGGTATTTTCCACAAATAAATTGCATTCATAGCACTGTTAGTTTTTTTTTATCAACATGCGATAGTTATCCAATAGCCTGAAACAAAATTCCTTTTGCTAATTGCTAGATGAATTGTTCATTTCGTTGTTCAATGGTATTTATTCATTTTTGAACTACCTCAGGCATTTCTTCTTCACTGCGATGTTATTTGTATATGGACGTCTTCTGAGTCAACGCCTTGTCAACACAGTGACTCCAGACAAGGTTTTATATCAGCTTGTTAGCAGCCTTACAAAGTATCACATGGTTATCTGCTACTCCTTGTATATTGCAGGTAACTTATGCATATCATTTGTCCTATCATGTTCACTGCAGGAGCTTGTGGTTTGTGCAATGTCTCTAAGTGGCTTTCTGCAAGATGCATAGCAAAAATCGTGCTAGTTGTAGGAATTTGCTTTTTCTTTCCATTTTCTAGCTATTGTGTGGATACTGATTCTGTGATTTTCTTTCCTTTTCTCGATTGAGCTCAGGATTTATGTGGTTCATTCTCACATTAAAGAAGAAGATGTACAAGTATCAATTTAGCCAGTATGCCTGGACACACATGATTCTCATTGTCGTGTTTACACAGTCCTCCTTCACAGTGGCAAATATTTTTGAGGGAATTTTCTGGTAATGTGCCTATGAAGGGAAAGAATGATTCCTTTAGGCTTATGTACTTTTTAGGGATTAGTTTTAATTCTTGGTTTATTTTCAGTTATTATTTAACATGTCTTTGATGCCGTACCGATTATTTTTAAAAAAGGATTGAAGGAACTACATATTTTGTAAAAGGACTTGAACAAAAATGTGTTATTCTGTGGGCTTGCTGGCTGAATCGTTTAGGACTATATATTGGGTCTAGACCTAAAGGTGGAATTCAGGCCTTAGGACAGGAAAGGTGGAGAAAAGGTTAGGGATAGAGCTAAGAGTGACAAGACTTCTACTGGGAGGCAACCAAATAAGTATATTCTCTTCATGGACTATGAAACTTCCATTGAAAACCAAACTGTGTTTTAAGATGCAGTGCTCCTTCAGTTATGCAATCCTACAAATTAGTCTTGAAAACCTGTCCTTTTAAAGCTTCCGTGAACGAAGAAAGAAATGATTTGGGAAGTTTTGAAATCATATCTTTTGGACTAGACTTCTCTTTGTTTTATGACAAATGCATAATCATAAGCACCTCGTAATATTTTTAGATGTTTCTTGAGTTTGAAATATAAAGGACTGATTTGCTATGGACTGAGGTTAAAAGGTCTCTGCATTCAGATGGGGATGCTAGCACATAGGGTAAGGGATGGCACATGTGTCTTAGGTTGCATATCAGTATTGTTTGTATCAGTTCTTTCTTTGCATAGGTAACTGCCAAAACTAAGTAGTTTAAGTGTTACGGGTGTAGGCTACGATTTATAGAATTTTTCTGTGTCAATAATTGTGCACAAAACCAGTGAATAAGTGTAAATCATATATATTTGGTGGAATTCTAGCTTCAGCAGTCAAATAATTTTGAGACATCCTCATATTCCTGTGGTTTGTGTGAATTTGTCACAAGAAAAATGCTTTAGATCCAGTGGGTGGAATTGTAGTATGGAAAAAACTGAACCCAGTTGAACCTTTGGATGTTAAGGTTCTTGTTAAAGAAGAAAGTTCATATGTGGATGGCAATCTCTCCCTCCCCCTATTTTTTTTCCTCTCTCTTTTGTTAGTGTTGGTTCTCAAAGGGTATGATATTTCTGATTTCATTCCTACAGAAAATTTAAGCATTATAGAGGATCACTAATGACATTGGCTCCTCATATTGAATAACTGATATTTTCTATAATTCTATGCTTGCAAATGTTTAATATACCATAATGTTTGGCTTGTCTCTCTGACACATGGACTTATCATGCAGGTTTCTTCTTCCAGCAACACTTATTGTTATTAACGACATTGGTGCTTACATGGTTGGTTTCTTCTTTGGAAGAACGCCTTTGATCAAGTTATCTCCAAAAAAAACTTGGGAGGGTTTTATTGGGGCATCCGTTACCACCATGATCTCTGCATTTCTGGTGAGCAGGACTTTCACTTTGCTGATGAACCCCCCTCCCCACGTGAAAATATTATGACACATGATGTTTTATAAATCCTATGTTATCATAGCAAATTAAAGGATTGTAGCAGCCTAAATAAATTCTGGAGAGGCTTGAGACACAATGAGCTTGTCCTTGCTCTCACCAATTAACTGCTTCTATAAATTCAAGTAATTTACAAACTTGCATGTTGCCGTTCCCTTTTTGTACCTGTGTGACTACTGTGCACTTTTTATTTCCACAATTCATTCCCTAGAGCAAGCATTTGATTTTCTTAATTTTGTTTTAATAATCTTGAAGGACATGGTTGTCTTATCTTTTTATGATTTTGAGTGAATATCTGATTTAGTTGAGTGTCACATGATGTGCCATCACCTGATCATGTCTATGGGGTCCCGGATTGATTGTCTGTTCTGCTTCTATTTGAGCATACATATGTTTTTATATGTTTATGCATAATGCATGGGGATGTAATTATTGAAACCCACAAGCGTTCGTCTATTTATTAGCATATCTGTTATTTTATCTTGATGTATCTCTATAGGACAATCATGCTGTACAGAATTGGACGTTAATATTGTTGTGTAAAACTCCTTATGCAGCTAGCAAACATCATGGGTCGCTCTCAGTGGCTAACATGTCCGAGGAAGGTAGTTCTTTAACAGGCCATATAATTGATATTTTATGGAGCACTGTCTAACATTCAAGTAACTTATGTTCGTATCTCCCTGACAATAACATACAGGATTTATCAACTGGTTGGCTTCACTGTGATCCTGGTCCACTATTTAAACCAGAGTCTTACACCTTAGCAGGATGGGTTCCTCTCTGGGTAAGTACTTGATATTAAGCTGGATTTAAAATCCTGGTCTCCCACTACGATTTCTGCTTTTACAGTGCAAGATTGTTAATATTAAGTTTGGTAGGCCGTTATGCTATCAAAAATCATTCAGTTCCACAGCAGTATGTTCAGGTTTTGCTTATAACACATTTTTATCCTGTAACTTCTACAAGCCTATAACTTGAGAAGTGCATTGTCCATTAAAATAATTCTATTTTTTGTTATTCCTTGGATATTTATTTTGAATTTATCCGTTTAGTGTACATTAGAAGTTCGTTATCCCTTGTGGCACCTCAACTGAATAAAGTGGAAATTCTTGTTGACCTTGGATCGGAGTTAGTAATAACCAAACATTTTTATCGGCCAATTGCATTCCATAATACTTATGTAATTATGAGGCTTATTTTTGTTCTTCTGGGTTTTTTCTTGGTGCCATCAGCTTGTATGTATCAACTACTGTAGGCTAAAAACTTCATTGCTTTCTGCCAGTTAAGTTTATAAAAGTAAAACTGATGACTAATTATAATCATGAGACGCCAATCAAGAATCTCTGAGTATAATAATGACTTTGAGATTAGATCTTCTCTTGTGCAGTTTCCTTGGAAAGAGATATCCATTCTACCAGTCCAATGGCATGCTCTATGTCTTGGCTTGTTTGCTTCAATAATTGCACCTTTTGGAGGTTTCTTTGCTAGTGGTTTCAAAAGAGCTTTTAAAATAAAGGTATAGACTTGAACCTTTTGTAATGCTGCAAATAAGCAAGAATTATCGGTTTAGGTCACTGATATTAACAGTTTCTGTTCCCCCATTTCTGCAGGATTTTGGTGATAGTATTCCAGGACATGGTGGAATTACCGACAGAATGGACTGCCAGGTAGACTGTCATGAAGTTCGAATGTAGATAATTTGTAGTAAATTAACTATCATAGACTAGATCTATCTCTCCCAAGTTTTCCCAAATCTTCTCCTCCCCACCACCACCCCCCCCCCAAAAAAAAAAAAAAAAAAAAAACAGCTCTTCAATCAGTTCTTTAAGTGTATAGTTGAAACTTGTAAACATTCAAGGATCCTTTAATGATTAATGAAGCTTGGGCAAGTGGTAGAAGGCTCTGTAGTGGCCCTGTCTGTCTAGTGAGCAGTATAATTGTACATCATTGTGAAAGTGGTATTTTGGCCTAATGCATGTTCATTCCCTTGTATTTTTGGGGCCTCTAGAAGATATATACGTAGAAAACTTGGTTCATTTATTTTAGTACAATACATGTTCCCTGCTCCCTCCTCTTAGAAAAGAAGAATTGACAGAAACTTAAAATAACTTTTCCCTCTCCCTTGTATGCTGCCTAAGTCCTCTACCCACTTGTATCTTAAGCCCTGTTGAGTTCTTTAATTAAGGCTGGGATTGGAAGTTAAAGTCATGATACTTCAATATATCCGTTGAGCAATATTTGACTCATTTTTTTTTTCCACTGCAGATGGTTATGGCTGTTTTTGCATATATATATCATCAGTCATTTGTTGTGCCACAAAGTTTATCAGTTGAAATGATATTGGACCAGGTATTATATTTATTTTCCTTTGTATTTGTATTAAATAAATATTTGAAAAAATGTTTTATTGATGATACTGCTGCTGGCTTCAGATATTGATGAACCTGACATTTAAGGAACAACAAGCTCTGTATATGAGGCTTGGGGAAATGCTGCAAGAGGGACTTCAAGGGCAGTCTTAGTTCCATGTTAGGTAGGGTGTATTGTCCACTTGCTTTCTATTGTATGTTTTCATTCACATTCACATTCACATGGAGGAATGGATTAAGATACTTCTGTACATGTGTGTCAATTTTCTGAGTGAACCGATTCAAACATTAAGCAATGTGTATAGTGTATCATGACCATTAAAATTTTACACTCAATCTCTTTCTCTTGCTAATTTGCTCGCACTCTTTATGGCTTGTTTGAATAGCCGCCATTGTTTTAGTTCATGCATTTAAGATCTTTAGAATATATGACGTTGAGGTAATCCCACATTTTTCAACTTCTGAATTTTGTACGAAACGCGTATCCTGTAAATTGACTCCGTTTTTTTTTTTTTCAGACTNAATTTTGTACGAAACGCGTATCCTGTAAATTGACTCCGTTTTTTTTTTTTCAGACTACAAAAAGAATTACTCCCTTTCGGTCATCAATCATAATAAACGTAAAATACAATCTGATTTATCAAAAATTGAGAAGGGAAAAAGGGAGAGATGCCCAAGTTAAAAAATTATCACATGTCCCCACATCTCATAAATATATCGCCAGTGCATACCCTTGCTGAGAATTTTATCATTTTCTGTTTGAATTTTTTTCTCGTTTCCATAACGCATTATTGCACCACATTAGGGCAAAGCATTTTTATGTTGCATGCAGTTGCAGGTAAAGTAATCTTACTCCGTCTGTCTGAGCATAAAATCCAATCCAGCCAGTATGTTTTTGGAACACACTGATACGTATTAACATCTGGAATAAAAAACACCCAGTGAAAAACAACAGCAAACTGAGCATGAAATTACAAGAGGCTCCCCAAAACTAAAAGATACAACCAGAATGTCCAGTGCATGATTTAACTAGAGTCCAATAAGACCGAGTACGGCAAAACAATGTTTCTGGTTGTCATAAGACTCAACAATTGTAATATCCAAGATCAGGAAAATATCCATATGACAGCATAAATATGGTACACGTCCTACTTCTACTAGGAAATATGTAAATAATCGATCTCATTTAACCCAATCTAAAACAGAAGAAGAAAAACTGAGAAAAGAACACAAATAGTTTGCTAACAACTTTCTCTTGGCAAAATGTGTCGAGACTAAGAAGCCTCATCTTCTCCTTTTAATTTCCCTCATTGGGTTTTTGGTTTCTGAATCTTCACGTACGGTAAAATACCCATTAAACGAGCCATTTTTGGAGACCATCCACGCTGTTGAGCGCGGCAAAACATCAAGAATGTGTTTGCAAAGTAGGAATTGAAACCCATGAAGAGATGCCACAAAGCATGGCCCTGTGGGTTAATAGGCAAACTGGATATCTCCTTGCAGAAAACACGATCACAGATCCAAAACAAACTGCCTAATATGAGAGTAGCTACATATAGCTTTGCAATCCGCTTCGCAGACACATCTTGAGTGTAAATGTAGTACTTGTACATTCGCGGGATGCAGAGGAGACAGAGGATGACATAATGCACTTTGAAGCCAATACCAAAATGGAGGAATGAATGGACAACGGCAAAAACAGCACCATATAGGAAGAGGAAGATGGGCATTGTACTGCGGTAATGCCAATCTGGTGAGTAGAGGATGTACATGTACAGCAGCATCTCCCATACCATAGGAGTTTCATCGCTCTGCTGTTGCCTAAATTAAAGTGCAAAATCTAAAGAATAAATAGTCATCCAAAAAGAAAAAAGGGACATTGAATCATTGATTGACAAAATAAGAAATTGGACTCATTCTTTGAAATTATTGAGGCATACCCATTCCCACAAGGGTAACATACCTAGCAACCTAGTATTACTTAATAATAAGAAGAAGAAAAAAAAGACAAACAATTAAAAAGATAAAAAATTGATGAAGATTCTTTAGGTCCTAAATCTGTAACCATACCATATATTTGTAAAACAAATAATATTCTTTAGGTCCTAAATCTGTAAATTTGGTAATACAATTAAGTACCCAATCCATTAAATACAAATCTATCACCAGTTCACTAGTTTAAATCACAACAACATAAAGCCTCCATAAATCCCCGATTCATATATAGCACCTCCCATTCCAACCAGAGAACCTGTTATAAGCTTTTAAATTTCAATTTTGCATCCAAGATAAATTAAGCAACTTATATTCATGCTACTCTCCCAAAATGATTCATTCTACTTAAATCATAATCATACAATTAGTTTATTACAGCCACAACTTCATAAACACGTTAAGGCTATAAAGCAAAAAGATCATGCACTATCAAATATTCCTTGACCCTTGTAATCATCTTAAATCAACATTTCTCCAATTATGCAACAAATATTCCAGCAAACGTGTCAAACTTATTCTGGATACTGCAAAGTAACTCAAATTTTTATCAAACCAACTATAAATTTATGTCAAGCATTGCAAAGAATGATGGAGAGTAATACTTACACACGTTGCAGTGTGGCATGGTATAACATGCTTCCAATGGCAAGTGTCATATTTGATACATGAAGAACACTAAATCTTTTCTCAAACCGTTGGCTTAAGGCACTTATAAGACCAATGAGTGCCAAAAGAATGGATGGAATGTTAGATATTGTGTTGTAAAATTCTGCAATGTATGATGAATATGCAAAATTTTGTTCACAACACTCCGTAGTGGATGTGACTGGACCCCAGAAGCTAGATATTGTCTCTGCCATTCTTCTCCTCTACAGCCAGATGATTTGTTTAAATGGAGCAACAAGCTGCAGATTTCAAAAAACCTGTAAACCACATAGCCATGTGCCAAAATCATATTAATCTTACAACTTATTCAAAGGGGAGAAAACAATTCAAACAAGCATTATTCAAGGTCATGTATATCAGCAAGTTAACTCCCCAGGGAAAGGATTATAGACATTATTAGTCAACAAAACATAACGGTGGAGAACAAAGACTATCTCTGTCCTATTGTATTGCCAATTGCAAATAAAGTATTGAGGTGCACATCACTCTGCATCAGTAGAGAACCTGCAAGTCTCTACATCTGGGCCACTACCTTATAACAATGTCAATAAAAAGCATATGACAAAACCTCAACTCCTCACAACAGAACCTTGAAATAGCTACCATAATGTGGATATTTGGTTTCAGTTACAAACACCTACGAAGATATCTTCAATTCCCCCTTTGATTTGCAGCATTTTTACACATGAACCATGGATGCAAGTTATGAGTTAAATTCAAAGGAAACATATTAGCAAACAAATTTCATAAATCAACCCACAATTCTATAATTGCAGAACACCATCTCGAATTCTGCAAGGTCCAATATACCCTAACAAGCACAACTACAATATATGGAAGTTAATCATCAGTAAACACAATAGTCGCTTCATCGCTTCAACACTCAAAAGACTAGGTTTTCCCATCAAATAACGACCACTACTCATCACAAATATAATGTGTGTTCGAAAACGATATCAACTAATTCCTTATACTCCAAGACAGGAGCAAACAGATCCTACGTAGGACAATTCTTCCTAAAAAAGAAAAAGACAAGCACTCACTTTTGAAAAAAATTGAACAATCAAAAGAAGAATAAAAATGAATCATACACCACTTCAATCCTATCAACTTTGCTAAAAAGATCCAATCTGAAACGTTTTCATTTGTTGTAGACAAAAGGGTCAATCACATCGTTAAGAAATTCGAAAAATTTTATAGCAGGATCAATAAATTTCCATATGGGTTCATGCCAAAAGGAAAGCCATAAGCAAATATCAAACTGAATAGACAAATGGAACAAAAAAAAAAAAAACACAGAAAATAAGATACTAAATATAATTAAAAAAAACATTAATTTAGGTACATACTAGGAAAATTAATCAAGAAAAACAAACCGATTCTACTGAAGTAGATCTCATTGTTCGTCTTGGGTTGGCGTCAGATAGAAGGATAACAGAGGCAGGAGGAGGAGAATCTCTTTTCGGCATTCGAGGCACGCTCGAAGACTTGATTTTCTTTCTCTGCCTTTTTTTTTTCGTTTTAAAAAAATAATAATTAGAATTTGCTTTTTTTCATGTTTCGGTTTTCGATTGGCAACGGCAATTGCGTCGGAACAAATAGCCCATATAATCTACTCAGGCCCAAAACATTTGGGCCCATCAATGCCCATTTAAAACGAAGTGGCCCAAATTATCTTACCTATGTAGTACGTATGTTTTGTTTTCACAAGCAAAAAAAAGAAGTATCTTTTGTTTTGTTATAAAAGAAAAAAAGAGAAAAAATCTAAGGTATGCTTTATTTGTTCCTTAGGGTGATCCCTGTTTGAAACTCCCCAAGTGCCTTTGTATTATTTCTCAAGAGTGCCCTTATCAACTTGCATAGATTAATGCTCATGCCCTATTATAGTGTTTCACGTTAAATTTCTTTGAATTTAAGTGACTGAAATCAATGAACGTAACTATAACGACTCTTTCCTTTTCTAAGGGAAAAAAAAAAAAAAGCATACTCATTTTAAAGAGGAAAAATAAAAATAAATAATTTTTTTTCCTTTATTCATTTATTACGTTCACTTCGAGATTTTAGAGGCATTGTAAGATGTTAAAAACTCAAAAATATTACTAAACAAGTCTACAACCACCAAAAAGTAGGCACATAATTTTTTTTAACTTGTATGATTAGAAAGCTGAATGCCTAAGCAAGTTAAAGACGTTTCTTAGATACTTTTGATATTTATGTGGTATGTCATACCAAATAGTAATAACTAATGTGTGAATGACGTACGTACAAGTCAACTGTTTTTAAGTTTATTTAAGAAAATAAGATAAATTATATTTTATATCTAATAAAATATAAAAATTATGTATGCTTACCGCATTAGTATAATATGTCATACTCATATGATATCATAAAATCCCCGACAAGTTAAATAAGGTGTGTCAATTGCAAAGTAATTAATAAACAACACTATACTGCAAGAGCCAACGTTTGAAGTGGGACAAAGGCAAATCATACATGCACTTCAAGGAGTGAAAATAGCTTTATTAAATATGTATTGTTTCTTCTCTTAGCAGTTGCATTAGGAATTAGTTAAGTCAATTGACAAAGGAAAAAGCTATTCTATGATGAAAATTTTGACCAAACATCAGATAGGAAATGTGGCAAATGTAACAAGCATATAGATTTGATTTAAGATTTGCATCTCACTGAATGAACGCTACACATGCTTTGGTATCTAATATTCGGTGAAGTTTATTGTTATAAGTAGCAATATTGATTAACAAATAGTATAATTTTCAAGCTCTAAAACTGTTCCTAAATAAAGTGTACAACAAATTTTCTTAAAAAAAGAAAAAAAGCACGATATTTTTAGAGTCAAAATCAGTAGCCACAGAAAGAGTTTGATCTAAGATGAAGGAAAGAATGGGATACTGCTGCAACATGTACACATGCTAAATAAAACAAAACATAGCTTGACGTGTGAGACTATTCTAAGGTAAATGTCGAGCAATTATTTGGACATGAAAATGTTGTGGGCTATAATATAATGACTTGAACCAATAGCTACTTCATTGTCTCTTTTCTCTTTTGTCCTACATGCAAGAGAATACAATTAAATTGCACCAACTTTTCTAAGAAACATGCTTATTAAACAATGAGTAAAACCCTTTTTTAGTCCTTGAAAAATGTAGTCATTGACAAATTCGTCCTTCAAAAAATTTCGGTGACAAATTGGTTATTGAATTATTATTCCATTGACAAATTAGTCCTCCGATAAGCAAAATTAGTAAAAAGAAAAAGGATGACTTGAAATGAGAAAATGATGGCTTAAATATAGCTAGGCAAGATTAGTGAAAGAAATTTAAGAAATAGGTCTGCAGGGGTCTAGAACTTTTCCCATTAAAGTATCGGATGACTAATTTGTCAGACAGAATAATAATTCAAAAACCAATTTGTCACAGAAAATTTTTGGAGAACAAATTTGTCAGTAGCTGTATTTTTCAAGAATTAAAAATGGATTTTACTCTTAAATAATTAAGTTATCTGTTTTTATGAGCTATATTATTATTTTAGTTCATGGATATTATTTGTGATTGAAGTCACCAAGTATGACCCAATAGTCAATGGTTCCGACAATTTGTAAAAATTCTTAAAATTATTTTACCTCTATATTGTCATGCACAATAAATTTTAGAGAAAAAAAAAAGGATTATCTCCTGCTATACCAAACGTCAATAGACTATAAAAAAAGATATAAATTATACAATATATATTATTCTTGTCTTTCTACTAAGCTTCCATTTCCGTAATATGTTCTTCTAATTACGAAAGATGCAAAATAGAAACATATACAATCGAATGTAGCTTGATAATAAAGTTATATTAAGATTAAAATACTACTTAATTAAAATGTTACGAGACCACTATTACCTTAATTAGACATAAATAAAAATATTAAAATTATATTAAAAATTAAATTGAATGAAAAGAAAGTGTAAGGATGAAATATTTTTTTTAAAAATGTACAAAGTTTGAAAACCCAAATGTAAATTGAACCTTAAAAATTAATGTTTATGTCCACATAAATCTTCTACAACGTGTAATCTTATTGCAAGGATCCAAGTGCGGGGATAGATCTATATAATAATAATGCTTAGTCTTGTCCTACCAAATTTTTTTAAAATTCACAAAATATCTTATAATTTTTTTGCTGAAATTTTTATAAATTATATATTTGCCCCCCAAAATCTTCAAGACCATTATTATTTTTATTTTGACGTCTCTAATGTTCTAAACTTCTAAGGAGGTTGCTATCCTTCCTCATCCACATGGGTGGGGTAAGAACGAAAAAATAAAATTATTGAGAGTTTGGAGCTGAATGAAATTTTTTTGTTAGTACTATTACAAACATCTCAAAAAATTAAGTCACACATTATATGTTAAAAAACATAACAATACAAAAAACATGTCAAAAAATAGATAATGTTTTATTTTGACATTGTTAAATTCAAATTTTGTTAATAATTCAAGGATGTGACCTATACTGGTGATTCAATTTTTTTAAATTTTTACAATGATAATAAAATCAAAAATTGGTTCTACTCAAAAAATTTAGTAATTTTTTTTTCCACTTTTACCACCAATATGGGTGAGCTAAGATATAGTCGACGAACTTCTAATCATGGATCCGTCCCTACTAGTGAGCACTAAGCAGTGACCATGCTGTTTTTAAAGTGTAAGCCACGAGACTTGTTATTAAGAAGCAACAGAGGGCTAATTGACTGAAAACATATTGTTTGTCAAAGTATTTACGGAAATGGAGTACGAAAATAGGATACTTTTAATTAATTTATTTATGGGTATGCATTCAAAGAGAGATACATTATATTGAAAGTAGTAAATATATTGAAATTATACTATATTAATGTAGTGAGACATTTATTTAATTTGAGCTGTTCAATTTTTTATTTACAAAGTAAAATAGTGTAACTCCAATTAACACGCTATTTCAAAATAGTATACCAATGAAAAAAAATACTATTTTATAAATACTTTGTCAATTACATTTTTTCAGTCAATTAACTCAGAAAAAGACATGGCTTAGAAAGAAAATTGATAAAAAAATAAACAAACAAACAAAAGGTCAGATACAGTGAATCTGGGCACCCAACTGAGATTCATTGAACCTGGTCATTCCATAGGATAACATGCTAATTTGCTTCTTACAGATGTGCATTCACCACGGTTAATATTCACGTCACACAAGACAGTGGGACGTGGAAAACTGAAAATGGATAGAAAGCAGAGGACACGTGGAAAAATGTGAGACGTGAATCAGAAGTGTAATTGGATCATGCGCCCCACGTGGTAGCTCAGAGTCAGACACGGTCACTGCAGTTGTTTCAAGCTTACTGAGGAGTTACAAGTTACAACCTCTGGCGGCGGCTGAACGTTGCCAATAAGACCCAGCTGCCATGTATGACCCTACACGTACCAACTACTGTATGAGCAAGAGCAAATGATTGCTCAGGTGTAAATCAAAATTAAAAAATTATTGAGATATTAACTTATTTAAACTATAAATATTTTTAAGTGAATTATTAAAAAAAAAAGTAGGTGAGTTATAATTATTATTACACTTACTAATAATCACTAATATGTAATAACCATTAAAAAATAAAGTATGATTATTAGTTAGTATACCATTATCATACTGAATAATAATTGTGAGTACTTAAAAAATTTTATTTTTTGTAACTTACTAAATAAAAAATTTAGATTCAATCATGTTATATAATTATGTTATGAAGATCTGAATTGTATATTTAATTTAAAGCTAATATAAATTATTAATTATGTATTGTCAAATTAATATTTCTCTATAACATGTTACACAATTAATTAAATTCAAATCCTTAAATATTATTTATGATTCGAGTGATATAATAATAATTGTCTCGAATCAAGAAATTTGATTTAGATAAAAAGCGAATAATTTATTCAAATTTGTTTTCATCTAGGTGATAATATCAGTTTGACTGCCATACTACTCGCCTACTCTTATTCTTAATCTCATGTGCATAAAAAATAATGCAAACGCAATTTCTCTGAAAGCCATTAGAAAAGCCGAACCCGGACGCCAAGTTGGCTAGGTTCACCAACAAGTGTCGTAATATGGCCTAGATTCATGGTGCAATTAAGCTAAGCTAAGTCTCCACCGTTTCCATGAGTCATTAAGTATATATATATATGATGTCCTATCTGTTCTCATTCTTACTCCATCTTCTCTCTTATGTAAACACCATAACACCATCTCAACGACATAGCCCCACACCCATTTCTTTACCAATACAACTCATACGAAAATTACGAAAAGCTAACACCTTTACATATATATATATTTGTATTTCACCTTTCAAAGACAAAGAAAGCAATAAGGAGAAAGGGTGTGTTTGTATTTGAGAGGAAGAATTTTAATGGCAAGGATTCCGGTGAGGTTTGAGCGGTTAGCGGCGGCGTTCGACGCCGACGTGTCACGTGTGAGGCTCTGCGAGAGCAGCGGGAGCGAGCACTCGCCGGAGAGTCTGACTGATTTATCTGATCTTGTGAAATCGTTCATGGAGAAGAATGAGAGAGGAGATCAAGGGGAAGAAGCACGTGCTATTAAAAATGATGATAAAGATGAGAAGGGTGAAGAAGAGATTGAAAAGTACCAGTGCTCAGAAAGTGATAAGAAGGAAATTTTGCAGAATTTATTTGCTGGGGATGAAGAAGATGATGAGGAAGATCGGAATGGAAAGGAAAATATCAGGGGAGAGGTTGAACATGCATATGGGCTTGTTGGGGACAAGTCCTCACCGGAGTTCAAACGCCGGTTGATGACTCGGTTAAGAGAGAAAGGATTTGATGCTGGTGAGCACATTTCATTTGTTACCATATTTAGTTCTTCTAGATTTCAATTCCCAATTCACTGCAATTTCGTGATTAAATTAAATTACACTTTGATTCCTAGGGTGTAGTTTGGATTTTTGTTCTAATGATTCATTGACCTTGCTTCCACAGGGCTTTGCAAATCTAAGTGGGAGAAAAATGGAAGATTTCCAGCTGGTGACTATGAGTACATTGATATCAATTTTGCTGGGAAGCGTTACATTATTGAAGTTTCTCTGGCTGGAGAATTTGAAATAGCTCGTCCTTCCACTGAGTATTCATCTCTGCTTGATGTTTTCCCAGTGATATTTGTTGGTAGAAAGGAAGAGCTGAAGCAGGTTGTTAGACTGATGTGCACTGCCATTAAAGGATCCATGAAAAACATGGATCTTCATATACCTCCATGGAGGAGAAATGGGTACATGCAAGCTAAGTGGTTTAGTTCTTACAGGAGAACAACTAAAGAAGTTTCTACCAGAAAGGCATCACCACTCTCTGCTCAGCATTTTTCTGCAACAAGATCTATTGGATTTGAAGCAAGACCTGTGATATCCTACAATTGCAGGGATGATTACGTGAGTAAAACCGGTTTCAGAGTTAGCCATTTGACAAGTGCACTTAATTCAGATGGCGTTGGGTTTGGGATGCAATTATAGTCATGTTCATACTATAAATTATAATGTGTATAATGCATAAGTAACCAAGATTTATTTTTGCTTGTTCTTTTTCTATTTTGGGGATGGATTTCATAAGTGATTATGTAAAGTGCCTAAGAAGGGCTCCGAAAGTGCTTGAGGACAATTTCTTGAGCCTGTGCCCTGTGGCGTAAGTTTTGCCTCGAGTCTTGAGTAGGGTTGATAGGATGATTTTTAGGATATTCCATAGGTTTCAGAGAATAGTTACTGGGAAATCTTTGTAAATTAAAGAATTGGCATATTCCTAGTGCTATTCTTTTGCTTGAAATGGCAATATTCTCTTTTATTTGATTATCTATTATTGAGCCGCATAGAAAGTGGTCTAAAAATGTCAAGCTTTTTTCTAATCTGAAACCCCACCATGAGGAAGAATGATGTAGTGCATCTTATGCAAAATTGCTCGTCTTTCAAATCACCCTATCATGCCTGAGTGAAGGGATTGGGTGGAAACTCTCACTGTCACTAATTATTATAAATTGGAATAAAATGCCACATGTCGCATCAAGTTTCTTATCCAGATAGCTCAGACATGACAATTTCTTTGTTTGATTAAAGGGCCAAAGCATAACTTCGTTTATGGATGGAGTCATGCTTATAAAATATGACAAAGTGATGAATTATTGTTGAGATATTCCTCACTCACTATTACAATGATAGCGGCTATCTTTTTTATTCTACCAAACTTTTGCATCGTAGGACAAATTACGTTGCAGAAGTATAGCAGTTGATGAAGATTTTTTTCCCTTCTCAAACCATTCTGCTCCTCATTAAAATGCAAGTTTTCCTCTCATTGAGAGTAAATGATTATCTTCCCTGCATTTAGCAGAGGCTTGCAAGGAACCTTCGTCGTAAAAAAGAATGAAAATCTTGAGTGGTGGGGTAATCCATTAGGTGGCAATGGCATGACCAACTATTGCTACTCTTGGTGCAAGCTGCATCCATCAAAGCGTAGATCAGTTTATTCATGGTGTAGTGTTAAACCCTTGAATCCTAGTTTTGTGCACAGCCTTCATATTATGACATGAAACATCTGCTAAGTATTTGGTTCTCCCCTCTGCATCCATCGTACTAAACCATGTATAGACAACACTGCCAAGTCCTTTCTTTTTGGGCCACGAATGCTTAAGTCCTTTACTCATTCTTAATTTTGATATTTTGGTTGCAGAGAAAGGGCCGATAAAATGGAATGAAAAAGGTTATTGGCATCATTTACTTCTTTATCACGATTAGAAATTTCATTTCTTAGTTGAATTTTGGGATTCAACAAATAATCTTCTGAATGCTGAATGTCTAATATTAAGTGAGATGCATGAGCATACTTTATTCTTCTTTTTAAAAACTTATGAGTCTCAAATGCTGACATTATTAGTGGTTGTTTGAAAACATGTTCGAGGAGTGGATTTACGGATGTCCAAGAATTCAAGACAAAAATATGACAAGCTCCATGGGCCACTGCAAAACCCACTTCCAACCTCTGTTTCAAACAAGCACTAACAATGTGAACATTTTGATTCTACAACTCAAAAGAAGTAAATCAAGTCAACCAAAAAAAAAAANAAAAAAAAAAAAAAAAAGTGCATTGAGTGAGGCAATATCACAAACAGATGGCGAATTGACCTGGAAGGTGTAGGCACCGATAGACGCAAGCTACTGAAAAATGAAAGCAGATTGCCTGGAAGGTGACATTTTGATGTTAGAGAAGGGTCTCTGAAAAAGCCAAATCCTATGCCATTTCCCTCTTCTCCCCTTCTCAATCAAATCCAAACAAATCAAGAGAAAATAAAAATTAGAGCGAGACAAACAGAGAAAGAGAATGTGAGAAGCTCGGTAAGCAGATTTGTCGACAGAGATCTCACAAAGGTCTCACAACAAACGGCCAGTTAGCTTCTTTCAACAGTTTGATTTAGCTACAGCCGCTATGGCACATTCAAGATGAAGGGTACCGGTTCTAATTCCCACCCTTACCTTGGTACATGTAGCCTTATAAAATAAATTTCAAAGATTCAATAACCCAAAATCAGATTCACAATGCAAAGGAATTCAATTTCGTAAAGGTTGAGCAAACCAGAAACTTTGACGGCGAACTCTGAAAAAATGAGCCACTCGCAGAAACCCTAAACCCTAGAAAGACCAGAGAAAATGGGCGCGGCGCGGGTGCCACTGCCAACCCTGGGTAACTTGCCTCTATTTATATAATTTTAGTACTGCTCAAGTGCTCATAGGGGAGGAAAGATCATGGCCGTTCATCTTCAGTTGCATGATGGATTCTTATTTTTTATCCAAAAAATGGACACTCGCACGCACCTTAACAAAATTAATAATTTTATTTTCTTAAACATTTAATCAATTTAATTAATAAGCCCTCTTGACACTAAATTAAAATTTTTCTTCCCCAGCTCCCTTTTATAAATAGGAAACTTAGAGTAGTATTCAAAAAGATTAAAAATAGACTAGAGCATAAGAAATATAAGTAGGTTGACAGGATGCTACAATTCCCAGTATATTTTGTTTATGATAAATGAGTTGCTTCAACATCTTATTTTCCATTAGATTTCAAAAAATCATAGTTTTTTATGGGATTGGGATTTGGGAGTCATTAGTTTGCTCGTAAGCTGATGAAATCACTAGAAATATGAAGAACAGGTGTAACTCAAAATATCATTAAGGTCAGTGCGAATGCACTTTTTTCGTATACAAGGAACGAAGACTTAGTACAGAGCTCATCTAGATAAAGCTTCACGCATATTCTAACTACAACACAGTCAACATCTTATATGGGAGCCCAAATGCATGGAAATGAAGAAAATATGTAAAGGAGTCCCAAAACTATGATCAGGGACACCTCACTGTGTATATATAGAGTCATCTATTGCGAAAAGATTAACACAAGTTAAATACAGAATAGTTGAGGACTCAGCAACAATTTTGTTGCTTGAGTACTCTGAGAATGTCACTTAACTAATCCTCACAGCCGATGAGGAACTGCTTTTGTGTAAAATGTATCATACCAAGGAAAATCTTCACCAAAATTCCCATCAGATTCAAGACATTAGCATTCTAGTAAAAAGAAATGAGAAATAGAATATATATTATAACATGAAAGTGAAATTATAATGCTTTTGAAAGTGACTTCAGATCAAGGCGATGGCAGTACCATCAGCTTAATTCATTGGGGTTTTCTTTGCTGCGGATGAGAGGAACACCATCTTCCCTCCAAATTATGCGCTCTTCACACAAAGCCTCTACCACCTCTACATATAATTGGTGCTCCTGAAATTGGAAATAAAAGCACACAAAATAATCAATAGGAGTTCATCTTGTAAAGCTGCCTTTTGGCTGCATAATTGTCTAAAACTTCATGAATGCTTCTTATAAATAGTTTTCCTTGAATTCGTTAGGATTAAAAGGCTGTTTTACTTATTTTTTGAAATTTCATTACCTCCTTAAGGACTCTTGCAGCCAATTCCTCTGCAGTGTCATTAGCAAGCACAGTGACAACACGCTGGGCAAGGATTTTCCCTGTGTCATAGTGTTCATCGACAATGTGAATTGTTGGACCTGAATATCTAACCAAACATGCGAAAATGAAACACAGATAAATAGTCAATAACCAAGTATGAGGGTAATCCAATAACGAACAACGTATGAAAATATGTTGTGACAAGCATACCTTGCTCCATAAGCAATTACTGCTTTATGCACCTTCATACCATAGTAGCCCTGGCCTCCAAAAGCTGGAAGAAGTGATGGATGAATGTTTATTATGGATCTTTCATATGCTCGGATCAATTCCACTGGTATAAGTTTAAGGTATCCAGCCAGAAGAACAAAATCGACCTCAAATCTCCTGATGAAGACAATGTATAATATAATTATGTTTCTATACACAACATCATCACTCCTTCTTTGTCCCCTTTTGAAGATTTTTTCTTCTTTTTCTTTCTTGGAAAATTCTTTGCGTTTCCATTTTTCAGTAAAGCATCTATACATTATATATTAAAAAAAATACAAAGAAACTTGTCTATAAATATCCAATGCCATGCAAGAAAGTTAAAAGTTTTTGTTGATTAAGAAATCTAATAGAGTACATCATTCTCCATTTATTATGTTTTCCAAGATTATAACATTCCTAAGAACCAATTTAGAAGATATTCTTCATCAAGTGATCTAGATTGTCTTGTGTTTCATAACAATTGACTGATTCCCTTCATATTCTGTTACTCACAAGCCATTACCATAAAATAAATGAATGTCTTTCTCATTTTAAAAATATATGCATAGACAGAACATCAAGCAGAAAGTTCCCATAATCATAAAAAAAATTTCTTCATATGATAAGTAGCATCTAAGTGTTAACCGCCAGATAATTCCAAAATGTTGCACAACCCTAGCTGAGAAGCCACTGCCTCCCCAAAATAATATGAATGAGATCTAGACAAAAATTAAATGCAAGTATGAAAAATATAATTTAGAAGCATCTGACCTTAGTATATTAACAAGGTCACTTGGAGACAGTTCATTAGAATCATCATTTGCTCCAGGAAAAAAGACAACTGGGATGCCATTATTTCTGGCATACTCTGCACCTCCACACTCTGTAGCATAAAGTGGAAAAAAGAAAGAAAAGAAAATTTTAGTACAGTAAAACTCAAAATGAGAGTATGTTTGGTAGGGAAGTAAAAGGAGTAAAATTTACTTTCTTTTATGTTTGGTTGAAGAAATAAATTGAGGGAAACTATTTAGGAGAGTAATAGAGGGGGAAATATTTTGGACCCCCTTCACCAATCCCCCATCTCCCGAACTCTCCTCCCTTCCTCTCTTAATCTCCTCAAATTATTAAGCATAACAAACATAATTAAAGAGAAATGTTTAAACCCATTATTACTCCTTGAAAAAAAGAGTAAATGATACTCCTTATGTTTACCCCTTTACCCCTACCAAACATACCCTGAAAGGTAAATGATAATCAAGTTCCAACTCCCAAGTTGCTGATGTTTCAAAGACGCACAATTAGCAGTCAAGTAGTCAACTCACGGGGAAAAGGCTTCTTCCAGTCATAGTCAAGTAGTCAAGTGATTACCAGCTAAAATTGATGAAAATATGCATATAGAAAACCAAACATAGCTAAAGCATCTAGGATGATAACACAGTGTCACAGACATTCATCAAAACACATGATTTAGTTTCACCTGACGCAAATGCACATCTCACTACGAGCTAGGTACTGCCTACTAGAATAAACAGTGAAACACAGGCTAAAAAGAAACCAAAATCATGTCAACTCAAGAACAATTTGCAATGCAGCACTTTCGAATTAGGTGCATAATTTTAGAATCTTCTCATAGTATACCACTTTCGAATTATCAGGTTATCAAGAGACTAGAGAGGGACTTGAAGTAAAGCATACCACTTTTATTTGTAACCAATACAACAACGTCTCCATGAACTGAGCCCCGAAGTGATGCCTCATGAATTGAACGGAAGTTCGATCCTCCACCAGATACAAAAATAGCCAGCTTTTTCCGTCTCACCTGATCTCTTATCTCGTCCCCCTCAGAGCCAACAATCCCCACTTGTTCTGTATTACTCCTACATTCCATTCTCTTTCTGGAGCACACTTTGTATGTAATAGAATTACAGGCACCAAGTGAAACCCACATCTGGGACTGGGACTGGGACTGAACAAAGCGGTAAGAGGACGAAGAGGGTGGAGGAGGTAACCTAAAAAATAATGAACTTTTTCCAATTCGAATTGAGGGCACTGTTGATTTTGGACAAAACCCAGAAATAATATTTTGAGCTTCCATAGAAATTTCAAAAATTTAAGGCCTTAAGTGTATCAAGCAGCTTAAAAAGGGGGAAAATTTACGAATATTGAGGTGGTATCGGCTCTTAATTCTCTATCAGCAACAATAGACAACTGTTCAGGAGGAAAAATTGGTTTAATGGAAAATTCAAGTTTCAATAGAATAAATAATCCTACCAAATTTTTTATTTGTCGATAGTTCTACTGAGTCAGATAATTCATTGGCATGGGGTAGAGCACTAGAGCCTATTAGTTGGAGGAGTAGAATAAGAATTTGCAGAGAAAAACCCAAGACGGGAACGTTCTTCCTATCCAGCTATAGTTCCATAACGAAAAATTTCGAGGGAATGTCAGAGCTCGCTATAAACGATACAACACAGTCACAAACATAGCTTCAAAACGACGCTTAGGGCTGTGATTGAAAAGGAAGAAGGCGGGGAAGGCGTTGCTTGGGCCAAGGAACCCGTCTCCTGGATAATGAACTCAATGGGCCTTCATTGAGTTGACTACCCTTATGATACTAAATTAGCAGTCATTTATTTAAAAGATTCAAATCATTAAAATTATCAAAATCCTTAGTGTTTAAATTATTAAAATTATCAAAATTAACACAATGATTATGTACTCAATCTTTAATGTTAAAGAGATACTCATAATCAAATCATGTGTATCTATTTTTGGTTATTATAGTGTTATTATAATAATATTATTAATGACTTAAATATTTATTTATTTTTATATAATTTTTTTTGTAAATATATTTTATAATGTTTATGGCATTATCTCAATATTTTTTAAGCTAATCTTTGTGTCAAATGACTCAATTGACGTTTTTCAACACCATCACTCTAGTCATTTACGTTCATATGATTAGAGTAGCATGTAAACAAAATTTCAATCATTAAAAAATAATGTAAAGAGAGGAAGAGAAAAAAAAAAAAAAAGTTCAAGACTATTATACCCTGTATCGAATTAGTATTTTTACAAAAATATTTTTTGTTGTTGGTATCAATATACCATAAAAATTTAATATATATACCATGACAATTGTGTAAAATAATTTATCCAGCATGTACATTATAAGTTATATAACTCGAAACGTGGTAAACATATCGTATCAACAAGTATTGTAGTTTCTTTTCCAGCCAATAAAAAAATTATGGTTTCTCATCAAGGAATATATGCGAATATTTTAACAGTGGTCAGACAAATTTTGCAATTGATAATATGTATATTTTTTAAAAAAAGCATATTCGAGTTTATTGTAATAAAATAATATGGAATTCAAAACTTGTGATAGTCGTGAGTTTTATTTCACCAAAACTATTAGTATGCAAGGTTTCAGATATAAAATTATTTCTAGGCTTTCACTTAATAGTTTAAGTTTTTAGGTTGAATTAGTTTTTTATATAGTATCAAAACCTCTTTGATCTCTTGGTCAAGAGATTGAATATTTCTTTCTTCACTTTCTTAATTAAATTAAAATTTCAACACATGATATAATTGAGCCTGTACTTATCCACGCTTCAAGCCTAAAAGACTGTGCGTGAGGAGATGTGTTATATATAAAACTATTCATGAACCTTTACTTAAAAACTACCCATGAATAGTTTTTTCACAGGAAAAAGAGTTTCCAAAGCTTATTTCACAATGAGACTCAACAACTCCAAACAATCAAAACCCAATTGAGATTGTTATAAAAGAAAAAAAAAATCCAATTGAACTATGATTCTTTACAACAAAAAGTATATATATATATATATATTTCCAATATCTACCAAAAAAAAAATCCATGCAAACAAGAACATCCTTCTATACTAAAAGTTTATTAATTTTTCATCAAAAACATAAATTTCATAATTTCGTTATCTAACCCATAAATAAATATGGGTCATGTTAATATGTATTTAGGGCAATATTTAATATATTTGGAAACTACTCATCTATTAGTGCTATTTATTTTTTTCTTTTTAATTTTCAATATGAAAACCTCTCTCATTGAAACTTATTTAACATTACGTTAACAAAAGCCAATTGATATTCTCCCAATGATTGAAGGCTAGCATTTAAAAAACAAAAAAAGAAAAAAAGGAAAAGGAAAGTATTTGTCGGATTTAGAAAGTACACGTTGTTGACGGTCCTGATTCACCACAGCAATAGCAAGCAAACTCAATGCCGTATCGGAACTCTCCGATCTAACCCAAACTTGGAAACTATAAAAAGCAACTAAAAGACACCTGTCTTTAGAGAGAGAGAGAGAGAAAGAAAAGGCTTTTTCACAGAGAGAGATAGAGAGAGAGAATTTCAATTTTATCAAAAATTTTCTATAAAATTTCCTTATTTTTGATCTATACATTATTAACGCGGATCGAATCGGACGCCCCCCAGTGAGTCGCCACCGAGTCAGCACCACAGATCTGCTGCGCGGCGATTCATGGAGGGAGTTGGGGCCCGACTCGGGCGGTCCTCGACTCGGTATGGACCGGCCACGGTGTTCAATGGACCGGTGAGGAAATGGAAGAAGAAATGGGTCCACGTATCGCCCTCAACTGCTTCCTCTAACAACAATCACTCTCAGACTCACAATGGTACTACTAACGGTAATAACGGTTCGCATCTCTTGCTTTACAAGTGGACCCCTATTACCCAAAGCCAGAACAACAATACTAACGCCAACAACAACAATAATGCCGATAATAATATCTCTGGCAAGGAGGACGCAGCGCCGCCGCCACTACCCGAAGAGCCACCTCGCCGCAAATTCAAATATGTTCCGGTATTTTGATGCCAGTGCACTCCTTTTATGTTTTTTCCCCCTTTAAGTGTTTACATTACACGGCATGATTAGTTTTTTATGGGATTTTGTTTTTGGTGGTAGGTGAGATTTTTGTTGGGAAGGGTTATTTCACTGGAGGATGTCTGTCTATGTGGCTTACTGCTAATCCTGTCCTCTTTCTGACTAGGTAGATGCTTGATTTTTGTGTTTTCGTGAGTTTAACAGCTTTAGGGTTTTCTTGTATGAATTGAGACAAGCTAGTAAAAATTTTGTGCTTAGGAATGGGAAAACTAAATTAAAGAAATTTTTTGAAGCACGTTTCTTACCTGAGTGTTTGAGCTGGGCTTGTGGGATTTATGGGAATAGCATGTAGAATGATGTTGTTAGTTGACTTTTGCCTGTAATTAATATGCAGTAGTTGATTTCTTTGACTCTAGGCTCCGTTATTAGATTATACTAAATTGAATTTAGTTTCGTAAGGTGGACCCTGGTGGCTTTCATAATTTGGGAATAACATCAAGAAGTGCTTGAATGATAATGGTAATGTGTAACAAGAGAAGACATTTTTTTCTTTGTATATTCATCAATGAGTAGACCTTATTTTGTGGCCTGCTTAATTACTAACGGTACTCAGATATAAGAGCAACAATGCTACTTTGAGATTATTTTTATTTCCCATCTTCGTGTGCCAGAACCAGAGGTTGAGGTTCTGGGCACGAATAGAAGAAGTTATAAAGATTAAAGAGCAAGTAATTGCATCTTGAATTTTGCAGAATCTTCCTATTTTTACTAAATATGTTATTCTTGTCCAAAGGCACTGTCAAGAATGGGGTTATGGAAGTTTTATGCCATATAAGATGCTGAACTACATGTAATAGCAGGTTATCTTTACTGTTCAGTCAATTCTTTTATCTATATTTTCTCAAAATTTTCAAATTGGAAAGTAACATGGTTTTAGTCATTGAAACCTGACTAAAAAATTAAGGAAGCTTATTTCACAGTGGCTAAAACTTGAATGTCTGTATGGACTAGAATATGCTGATACATTGTTTTGTTCTGCATGGTTTGTTCACAGAAACGCACATTTTTTTTTCCCTTATTTCTCAAATAGATTGCATCATTGAAATTCTGTTATGTTCCTTATCTTTGTCTTTGTGTGTGTGAGAAAGAGAGAGCATTTGAATTTTGCAAGACAGAATGTTGTGAATTAAGAACGGAGTGACAAAGGAAGTGAGGGTGTTTGGTGATACTTAAAATGCTTCCTTCATAGTATCGGTTTCTTTCATAAGCATGGTTGCATCAAGATGGAAATATTTGTGGGCGGGGGGGTGGGGGTGTTAAACGGTTGAGTGGTAACAACATATAGGTAATAAATGAGCATATCTATTAAAAAGTTGTGGTAGCTTTGTTTAAGGATAGGTAATAAATGAAAATATCCTTTAAAAAGCAGCCACTGATCTAGTGAAGGAAGTTAGATCATTCACACGTGAGAACCAAAGAATGTTGGAGAGGACCAGGAATGTCCTACTAGAAGTGGCAAGGAATAGCCCATTTTATAATTCCTGGTTGTTAGCTGGTCGCTGGTTATTGTTAACTATGACTGTGGAGTAGCTGTCATCCCACATTCTGAATGTTTGATGATTATATTATTATATCTGATAAACTATTTGTGATTACTGAAGGAGTCAATTCTAGACAAGCTTCATGTCTGTCCTAATATTAGGGAATAGATAGAAACAGAGTAGTATGGCAAACATAATACTTTTCATGATCCTGATGCTTCTTTATTAGATACATAGATAGTAGTTAGCTACACCACAAGGAAGATTTGTACCTGTGGTACTGATGCAGTATGTCATGGGGTTGGTGGTCACAGCGTTGATTGATGAGTGTTGTGTTTGATACTGTGACGTGATTTTGTGATCTTAATTATAATTTTTGTTTCATGACATATTCAAAGTCACATCACTTCAGTTATGTCATTGGTGAACTATTTCTGTGTTTGTTCTGATTAACCTAGGCAGGTGATATTAAATTAACATGTCTTTTCTGTTTATTGGTAATGAGTATTGGGAATGCATGATCATGTGGATTGTCTGATGATGCAGGTTGCTGTACTAGAGGAACAGAAAAATGAGGCTGCTGAAAATGAGGCTGCTGAGAAGGTTGAAGATGAAGCTAAAACAATTGATACTGACCCAGGTGTAGCAGAACCAACTCGCAAGGGTGAGATTTTGGATGAAAAACCTGACATAAATGATGTCCCAATGGAAGAAAGTCAGGTAACCTTTACTCACATATTTCATTTATTTCATGTTTCTTTCCATATTTCTGGAGGGTAGAGGCTGCAACTGGCTGACAGAAAGGGCTTTTTCTGCTGTTGAATTTGATAATGATGGTTCTCATCTATCATCTTGGACTTTCCACAAGTTATATAGTCAATACTAAATCACTTGCCTCAAAACTGTAGTGAGCTCCTTGATCTGTATCTTCTTTTGTTTGTTTTACATCTAATATTGACTTTGGATTTTCATTTATGTCCCAGAACAACAATAAGATAGTACGACAAGATCTGAATGAAAGCACCTTGGATTTAAGTTTGGGCTTGACGGCTCATGATGACGAACGCGATTCTGATTCAAAAACTAGTCAGACTAGAGATGGCCAGTAACACAGTGTGTACTCAGTTAGCTCTGAAACACAAAGTGGTGGTTAGGGGCCACATTTAGTTCTCTGTATACTGAGAACACAAAAGCAGTCTGTTTGTTTGTCTCTGATGAAATGGATTTTTTCCCTCGGCTTCACAAAAGCAGTCTGTATGTTTGTCTCTGATGAAATGGATTTTTTCCCTCGGCTTTCTGTCAGCGTTTTTTTTTATGGGCGGAGTATTATTATGGCATATGCCATGCCTATTTATGTTCTTTGTTTGAGTGTCCTTGCAGGGCTGACTGTAATTTGTACTGTAGGAACAGATAGCATACTTTTTTCCAATCATTGGACGGTTAATTATTTTTGCCCAAGATATTTACTGACACAGGACATTCTGGAATTACAAACTATATGGAGTGGGATTGAATTTTTCTGTATTAATTTAAATGACATTGATGATGGAGTAGTAGTTTTCTTCTCATCTGGACTTAAGCTGAGCCAATTTCTTCTTTCTCATAGTAGTGAAGTTATCTCGCTGTGAAGATTCTCCCAATGTAGGTGATCTTTTGGTATTGCGCACATGTCTGTCTGCCACCAATCTTAATTGAAAACATCCTCCTAATAGCAGTCATTGTTTATTTGCTCGTTATAGAAGAGCATTCTCCCAATTTAAAGTAAGTTTTACAAAAGAGGATTCTTCATGTTTCGTGTATGTCTACCATCCCCCACGTAATCTCCATCGTTGTGTCTGATTTTCTTTAGTCTAGCCACTCAGTCATTTAACTTATATCCTTCATATCTGATACTTTACCGTCACTAAAATTTTACTCTTTGATGAGAAGCGTGATCTATTAATTGTAATTGGTTGAAGATCCATGATTAATAATAATAAAAAAGGCCAATCAGGGACATGTGTCATTCAGTTGGCCAAAGTCCCTTATTCTACGGATACAATCATATAAAGCGGAAAATATACAGAAATGAAAATGGGGGAGCTTCCCAAGAATGCCATTAATGAACAACACGTCCATAAATGAGAATTCAATTTCATGTCCAAAAACAAGAATACAAACTGGAGAATTCAGTCACAGTACGCAAGTAGTTTGGATTCTGGAAGATTTTCGTCATTATTCTTTTGCCGCAGAGGTATCTGCCTCAGAGGCATAGTCATACCTGGAAAAGTGCCAGAAGTTAATACTTATATCATGGAGATACACATTCGGAAGCAACAATAATCTTGCAAAAGTATCATATGGTATCACAAAAAAAATCTCAAAACTTGCCAAGTAAAACCACCTGTAATATCTAGCACGAAGTTTCATTGTGTAACTCTATTTTTTTTTTTTTTGCCCTTTTGGTATATGCAGCAAAAAGGTCTGAACTTAAGACCTCCTACACTAACAAATTCTTCATTACTAGTTAACACCTAATGACTTTGGTAATTTTACTTGTTCCTCTCATTTTTCTCTTTCATATAATCAAAAGTTGATTTTCTGGAAAATACGATGTTGAAGAAACTCATTTACTTGTTTATTCCCATTAGAAATTTCATTTCTTAGTTGAATTTTGAGATTCANTTTTTTTTTTTTTTCCCCTTTTGGTATATGCAGCAAAAAGGTCTGAACTTAAGACCTCCTACACTAACAAATTCTTCATTACTAGTTAACACCTAATGACTTTTGTAATTTTACTTGTTCCTCTCATTTTTCTCAAAAGTTGATTTTCTGGAAAATACGATGTTGAAGAAACTCATTTACTTGTTTATTCCCATTAGAAATTTCATTTCTTAGTTGAATTTTGAGATTCAACAAATAATCTTTTAATTGCTGAATGTCTAGTTCTTTTGAGATGACAAAAAAAATGATTAATCAGAAATCTGAAAAAAAAGAAGTCTTTTATTATTATTATTATTTTAATGCAAATGGAGATTGTGTAGGCACCCATAGACGCAAGCTGCTGAAAAATCAAAGCAGATTGCCTGGATGGTGACATTTTGATGTTAGAGAAGGGTTTCGTAAATAGCCAAATCCTATGCCATTTCCCTCTTCTCCCCTTCTCAATCAAATCAAAACAAATCCAAACAAATTGCAAAAGAAAAATTAGAGCAAGACAAACAGAGAAAGAGAATGTGAGAAGCTCGGTAAGCAGATTTGTCGACAGAGATCTCAGAAAGGTCTCACAACAACCGGCCAGTTAGCTTCTTTCATCTGTTTGATTTGGCTACAGCCGCTATGGCACATTCAAGATGAAGGGTACTGGTTCTAATTCCCACCCTTACCTTGGTACATGTAGCCTTATAAAACAAATTTCATAGGTTCAATAACCCAAAATCAGATTCACAATGCAAAGGTGCTCAATTTTGTAGAGGTTGAGCAAACCAGAAAATTTGACGACGAACTCTGAGAAAATGAACCACTCCCAGAAACCCTAAACCTAGAAAGACCAAAGAAATTGGGCGCGGCGTGGAAACCACTGCCAACCCGGGGTAACTTGCCTCTATTTATATGATTTTAGTACTGCTCATAGGAGAGGAAAGATCATGGCCGTTCATCTTCAGTAAGATGATGGATTCTTATTTATTTTTTATGCAAAAATGGACAGTCGCAACTCGCACGCACTTGAACAAAATTAATAATTTTATTTTCTTAAACATTTAATAATAAGCCCTCTTGACACTAAATTAATTTTTGTCTTCCCCAGCTCCCTTTTATAGTTTTATAAATAGGAAAGCTTGGAGTAGTATTTGAAAAGATCGAAAATAGACTAAGAGCATAAGAATTATAAGCAATTAAATAAAATCAAACTCAATGGACGCTCAAGAAAGAAAAAATTATCATACCAAAACTACATAAATAATAATCAAATATCACTTACCGCAATTTACGTGAGAGTTGGTAAATGCCTGTCCCAGCCATGGCGACGTTTACACTAAATAGGTTCCAATTTTTCTGCAACACAGATTGCCACAAGTGTATCTTGATCATATAAAATTCTCTTTTACACAGGAACAAGAAAGAAAAATATACTCAAAAAAAAAAATAAAAAAAATTAANATATACTCAAAAAAAAAATAAAAAAAATTAACTGTCAATGTACTCAGGAAAAGGATCCATGCAGTCACTTTCCCTTTTCCTACTCTAAAATCCCCCTTTTCCACCATGATCAGTAACAAAAAAGAGTTTATTAACAAATTCTAGCACAGAAAAGTAGACCTGTAGATCACTGTGTTAGCTGAGTGATTAGAATACCCTGGCACCTTTTTGGAGAAATAAATGCATGCATGAGAGAGCTCTACTATTTATTTCATGGCATATTCAGTGAAAGAGATATTAGAATCTACCATATCAGAGGCTAATTGGTATCAATATCATAGAGCCTACAATTCCAACTTGGATGCCATACATATGCAATGTAAGAAGGAGAATAAAGCAAGCACAAATAGGAGCTAAAATCCTGCTTTCAAAGATGTTCCTTAAAATATACTGAGCCCACATATACATCTTTAATTTCTAACCTGCTGAGAGCAAGCTGTCTTAATAAGATCAAACTTACCGGAGTTATTACGGTGCTGTAACGTGACCAGATAAGTCCAGTACATGTAACCGCTGGGTAGAAGAAAATTGGAGTCAGCCATGTACAAGTATAAGCATAAAATCTATACTACGATAAAGGGAGCACCAAATTTGGTGTCACAGATTCAGATTAATTCTCTATATTAGAAGAAAATATATCTTAAAACAACCCACAATCCTGTTTTAAGAAAAAAATAGACAAGCCTACACCCGTATGTATCTTCATCCATGAATCTAGAGTTCGCAGTCCACCCTTTTTTTACTCAGAACTCAGTTATCCCAACTCTTTTAAAAAATTCGTGACCACCATATACACATAACCAAAAAAATAGGAGATAGCAGATGTATGGGAGTTGAGAAAAAATGAAGAGACTCTGGCACCCACGGAAGCAGGTGCACGGAGTCTACTAGGAATAGATATGCTGTAAAATTGCTCATAGAAAACACTTTTTCTTAAATACACAGCATTCTGTAGATGCATCCAGTTGTGCATGTGAGCCTCAAGCACATCCAGACACCCACATGTGTGCATTAAGGTGTATGCATGGGTGAGTGTCTGTGCGTGTGTGAGCAAAAAAGAGATGGACAGAGAGAGTATAATGGGTCCATGATGGTAAAAAGTAAATGCAGTAGAATATGAAAATGCCTACCTATTTGCTGAGGATAGGAAAGTTTCTCGGGAGGCTTGGAGAAATCAGCAATATTGGCTATGCTGATGCCCCACTTAAATGTAGGCGCCCAGAAGTGAACTGCATAGTTATGTATTAGTATAGGTTGATAATGATTATGTTAACAAAATAGGTGTACCATATAAAAGATGACAATGTGGTGAAAATTAGCGGAAAAATTAACGTCTTTCACCTGTCAAATATAATCTATTAAGTATTGACACTTTGAGTGAGTGGCATCCAACTTTTAGTGCTACACAAGCAATTCTTCCAATGAGATTAAGAACTTTCTGATTGATAAATTTACATTCCAACTTTGTTCTCTTTTTGATGGCCAGACTGCATTATAGGATTTATCTTTCCAACCGACATTCCAAGATTCATCATCTTTATCTTTCTTTCTAGTTTTCATATCTTAACAAAAACCAAATTCAAGTTCCAATGCATTATGTAACTATATGCTACATACTAAGAGGAACGATCTTCCACTACTTACCCGCAAAAATCCTAAAAACATTATTATATAAAAGAAAGGACTGTTTTCAGGCAATCTTCATAGCCCCTAAAAGAGTATGTCTGTTGTTACAGTAAGTGTGAATTCTTGGAGATTAAGTATGTTACTGATTTTATAAATCTTATAGAAGAGAAGTTAGTATAGAATCAAACCTAAATTAATAGCTAAGTCATACAACCCNCCCCAAAAAAAAAAAAAAGAACATAATAATAAAGGAGGCGTTCAGAAAGCCTCTTCTCCACTTTTCAAGGTCATCCTTAAAGGCGTCATACTCCTAGTTTACTACAATCAAATATATATGTTGATTGGTCAAAGATTATTTTGTGTCTTAACACTTGAATCTAGATTCTGCTAAGACCATCCCATATCTCAACAGTTGAATAGGACATATACCTCTTAATTAACTTCTGTCATTTTGCTACTCCATTCATCAATCAAGGTATGCTGCAAGTTCCAATATTTTCCTTCTGTGGTTCTTCATTTTTCCTAATTGCTAGTCCATTAACATAACTTTGATTCCCAAAGGAACAATTATAATGCAATATCCCAACAATTCTAGATATCTAATTAAAATTTAGGTGGCAACTCACACCCAAAGGAAGACCCAATTTAATTCAAGATGAGA
>QAOA01000562.1:353666-411758 GCA_003255065.1 Cercis canadensis | reverse complement strand
TTTTTTTTTTTTTTTTTCGGATGGGGTATCACTTTGCTATATGTAGATTGTTTATTGATGGATGATAATAGCTCATCATGTATTATTTGAGAATTTTGATTCCTTAAACAACTTTGGCTAAACTAGCATTGCCATT
Source organism: Cercis canadensis (assembly GCA_003255065.1). Lineage (NCBI taxonomy): Eukaryota > Viridiplantae > Streptophyta > Magnoliopsida > Fabales > Fabaceae > Cercis > Cercis canadensis. The sequence continues at coordinate 411,622 of QAOA01000562.1, read as the reverse complement.
TGGCTAAAGGTTCGCCTACTTGGATTGAGAGACTGAATTCTCCCTAGACACTTTTCCAAGAAGTATTAAGTATTTTTTGCCATTTACCAGAAGTTAAAAAAAAAAAAAAAATCCTTGCAAGGGCCACTGGTAGTACTGCAGGGATTGTGGTTTCAAGGAACACTATCATTGATTAAAAGTCTATAAACAAACATGGTATTATTCACTTCTAGCCAACATGTTTGTTGCAACATGGACCATATTTACTTCTAGCAAGGCCAGGTTTTCCAGAACAAGAAAATTTTGTTTGAATTTCAATGATTTTTGGTAATAAAGACACATTTTTCATCCCCTAAGTGTTTTTTTTTCCTGGTTTGGAAGAGACTGATCGCTTTTGGGGCAGTTCAGGGAGGGATATTACATGGGCTGGGTTAATAGAGTGGGCCAGAACCCATAAGATACGAATTGAGTCATCATACGAAAAAAAAATGATTAGGGTCTGTTAGGGAAATAACAAATGAGGAGGGCAATTGAAGTCATTTGACATCTGGTTACCAAATTGGGAAGAAAAATCCACATAGAAAATTAGAAATGCCATGGACGACCTGAGATGAAGCTCATGCTACTGGTAAAACCGATTCTTGTGTTTACAATCACACTAAGTAGCGCCACTTTGTTTGTATTACTGTCCCCAAAAAATCCCCCTTTTCGAGAAGCAGACTCCATGGCTCGAAGCTTTGTCCTGTGGCTTCATGGTCTGGGTGACTCTGGCCCTGCCAACGAACCCATTAAGACCTTCTTCACTTCTCCCGAGTTCAGAAACACCAAATGGTCCTTCCCTTCTGCGCCTTCGAACCCAGTCACTTGCAACTGTAAGTCCATACTCTATATGATGGCGTACCTTTGCGCTTTTGATCAGCTTTGTGCTTCTTCTAACGACTTCCGATTCGCATATAGAAGCGGTGTAACAAAGTTATTCTTTTCTCTATTAATGGGTATATGAAAGAGTATGTTTAAATTTGGGGGCGGAACTAGGTGAATTGGCTGGTGTTTTATCTACTTTCATCTCTGTGAATTTTCCCAAAATTCTCTGTAGTTATCTCAATGCGTAGTTTTTAACTCTGACTTTTTCAATGAACCATTCTCTGCCTTTTCATTCATCAACAGTCTATTGGTTGTTATGCTTAATAATGCAAGGCACCTACCAGCTGAAGTTGTTCTATTCACCTGTATCACAATTCACAAATCACCATATGTGCAAAGTCTATTCAGTTTCATTTAACATGTCTTTTGGTCATGAGAACATTTCTGCTTGCCTTACTGTTTTTGAAGTGGTGGCGGTAGGGGAAGCGAGAATGGAAATCTTATTAAGCATTTTTATATCAGGCACTCCTATTCTTTCCTTGTGGTTAATAGGTTATGATATCTTAATACACTTAAATTCAAGGAATCCATAAGACGTCTTTAATTAGAACCTTTCAGTGAGGATCATTGGCATTAAACTTATCTTGCATGATCTGTTATACTATCTGTTTCGTATTATAGGGAACAAATTCTCTCTCCACTCCTATTCTTTTCTTGTTTACTGAAGAATTTTTCTTCTTGGCATCTGTAATTGTTCATACCATCAATTTTTGAGTAGCATGTTGAGCATAACATCATCTAAGAAGGCATTTCTTGATAACATAGTAGATTGATGATTTGTTTTTCTTCTAAAGACAATGCCATGAACGTACCAAAATGTCCTTTTCACTTGTGAAAGAAAATGAATATATTGATTTACTTCTCCTTGTAGATGGGATGGTAATGCCTTCATGGTTTGACATTCATGAGATTCCTGTGACAGCTGTAAGTTTAGTTTCTTTACTCTCTTTGATTAAAAATACTCACCTTTTGAATTTTACTGCTGCTAGCCTTGATCATGAAGGGAAAATAATAAATGATTTAGCAAATTGTAGCAATGCTAAATTATTCAGTGCTTTTATTTATTTATTCTTTTTCCTTTTCTCAGATTCTGTGTTGCTCTAATGTGTTTTTGGTAACAAAATGACAGTGACTGGATTTAAAGCATCACACTTTATGATTTCATTCATGGGCACGTTAATTAATTAAGAATGATGTATTCTGCAGAGTTCTTTAATCTGAGAGTATGTCTGCTATGCTACATTCTACAGACAATAAACTAAATTTCTTATGATTTTTGTATGCATTCCCAATTAGACTACTACTTAATCTGATGATGAATTTTTAAGATTTTAATACTGGTTCAAAATTCGCACATTCTCTGTATCATATATACATGTAGATCAAATATATCAGTTCTCAATGATTCCATAGTCAGATGCATAGACAGTTAATCATATAATTGTGCTTGATGCTTTGATATGATAGAGTTATAATTCCTTTCTTTGTTGTTCAATTCTATTTCAATTGTCAATTTTCTGTTTAGCATAAGTTGCACACACCCATCTTTTATGTATCATGTAATAGTGCAACAGTGCACATCTCATCTAGATCATGTGATTTGGAGGTCCACACACATGAGCTTGATCATTTCTCTACTAGATTTTCCTGAAGGCATGATATGTTGTCATATCTTATATGGTGTTATGGAATTAGAATGATGGACAAGTTAGAAGATGGTTGCTTTTCCATTGTTTTGTGTTATTTTTTTATTTATTGATTAGAAAGTTAGGTGTACTGGCTGATGAACTTGACTGAGTTGATTCTAGTGTATTTGAAATTCTTAGTCCCACAAATGACCAATAACTTTCAGTTTCTCCCTATTTTCTCAAATGGAAAGCCTTTGAGATTTTAGGGGGTGATGCTGATTACCTTTGATCCTTTCAGGATAGTGTTGTTGTTGATCTTATCAATTATGTTGAAAAATATTTTGCTTGTATTTGTCAGGATTCTCCTAAAGATGAGAGCAGCTTGCTTAAGGCAGTTCAGAATGTGCATGCGACGATAGACAAGGAAATAGCTGCTGGCACAAATCCTAACAATGTTTTTGTCTGTGGGTTCAGTCAAGGAGGTCTCCCTTTCTATCCATGTCTCTATATTTCTGTGCATGTTTCTATCTTACTTCACTCCCATAAAACCTCTAAAGAAAAGTGAATAGATAAACATCTTCTCATTATTGATTTTCATGATTGCTCTATCTATATAATGGCAACAATATTTTGCAGGTGCCTTGACCTTGGCTAGTGTTCTGCTGTACCCAAAAACTTTAGGTGGAGGTGCAGTCTTTAGTGGCTGGGTTCCTTTTAATTCTTCTATCATAGAAAAAATTTCACCTGAGGCAAAGAGGGTAATAATCTTAGTAATATCATTATGTCCTGTCTCAGCTTGCTATTTTTTTTTTTTTTTTTTTTTNTTTTTTTTTTTTTTTTTTGGTCTTTTTTCAATTCTATCCCTGATTTTATCATATTCCCTTTTGTCCTAGTCTAGTTAATCATTATTTGAATGAGAGATGGAACAAGATGGTTGCTGACAACTTATTTGGTTCAGTAGTAACAGCCTCCAGATTGTTATGTATATTTGGGAATATTGAATCCTTATGCTTGAAATCATGAGAACCTACAATCTTTTAGTTGTTTATGCTGTTGGAATCACTTTTAATATGAGCTTTGGGCCCAACACCACAGTATCAGCCATTGGGGCATTTGATTTGTGAAGGCACTATCATCTCTATATTTGCATCATATAAAGGTTTTAATTAAAATGAGCGTCAGTGTGTAGTTTTTATCTGCTTCATTTTATTGACGTTGTATATGTAAATATGTGCAGACACCAATAGTATGGTCCCATGGGATGGCTGACAGAACAGTACTGTTCGAGGCCGGACAAGCAGGCCCTCCATTCCTTGAAAAAATTGGCGTTAGCTGCGAGTTTAAGGTGATATTCCAAGTTTACAACAATTCGATAATTTCTCCTGTGACCCCACCCCTTTCATTTGTGTATAGTCACTCAGTATTGACATTTGTTGTAATTGGCTAATTGCAGGCTTATCATGCCCTTGCACACTCAATAAACAATGAGGAGCTGCAATACTTGGAGTCATGGATCAAGGCTCGCCTACAGAGCTCTTCCTAGTGATTTTTGGTCATCCAAGATTTTCATTTTCATGGGATTTCTGCTTGTTACAAAATTATTCATACTCATTCGCTAAAGAAGAAAATAGTGTTATCACTACTACCTTGAGTCTTTAACCCTGGATCTCATACTTAAGGCAACTTAAGACTTCCAACCTATGGACCTTTCTGTTGAGTTGATCTTCAAACTTTCTTACTTGACCTCAATTTCTCTTTCATATCTTTTTGGTGTAAACCATTTGCTTGTTTACATCTTTTTTTTTTTTTCTCCTCTCATGAATACAGTATTGCTCTTTCCCCCTCTTAGTAAACGCTATCATTTACTTTCACCAAAAGGTTTCTGCCTTTTAGTTAATTATTATTTATGAAATCATAGGTAATCATGCTCACTGATCTTGATTATGAGGATTACTGATCTTTTGAGCTGAAATTGAGGGATTGTGCTACCTCCACCACTTGGGACCACTTCTGTGCAAAATTAAAATCTTGACAGTGAAGCTCTTCAAAAATCAAGCGATTAACACTTAAATTATTAGTAGAATTTGAATTTAACTAAGTGCAAATAATTTTATTATCCAGGGTGAACTGTTTTTCAGCAAATCATATAATTTCATTTAAATTCAAATTTTAATAACTCAACTGTTTTTTTTTTTCATAGAAGTGGTTGAATTAGTAAGGGACGGTGAATTATTGACTCAAAAGTCAAAAGTGAAAAGTCAGCATGAGAGATGCGATGCCATGTGGTATATAATGTCCAATATGTCAGTAACGTGATTCCCTGATGCCTGTTTCCTTTTTGACATCTAGTAACAACTTCTATACAAAAAGCATATAATGTTTACCCATCAAAAATTGATTTTCCCTCTAGGAGTAGCAAATCCAGCTATACAGCATATTTTTCTGTTTTGTTTTTTTTATCTAGTGGGACCAATTCCCATCCTTTATATCCTCATGCATTGGATCAAACCATGACAAGACAGAGACAAAGCAAAGTTCCCCAGAATCTAGGTTTTACTAAACTAAACGCTGAAAACTTTATTGTTTCACGAGCATTTGAACCCCCAATAAAAACCCAATAGTGCTTTCCTAGTTAATAAAACATAAATTATCTAATTTATTTGCCATACGCATAGCCTCACTCTGTGGGATAATGAAGACAGAACAAGTAGCTGACAGTTATCAAGCATATGAAAATTGCAATTGTCAGAGGTTTATCTCACAGCAATCATGTTACAAGTTACAACACAAGCATCCTATGCCTTTTAATCACAGTGGAGCCATGATTTACCTTCCCTAATAAATGATTCTAATAGCTTGTTCGTTAAGAGTTGATTTTTTAGTGTAAAAGAGCACGTTGTGGTAATCAACAATGTTTTGTTTTACACCTTTTTTTTTCTTTTTCAAAGTGCTAAGTTGAATCATCATCATATAAAATCTTTGGGGCTTTATGAAAGAGCATTTAATTGGTTTCTTTCGTTTGAGGAGTAAGAGGAAGATGCTTATACGTACCTATATGAGATCACAACCCCCAAACTTTTCCATTCACTGCTCGAGTTTAAAAGAAAGAAAATTTCTTTCATAAGAAAGGAAAAATATTAAGCATATCAAAGTGTGGGTTTTAGAGTTAGAATTGTTTGGTAGACTCAGAAAACCAAATGCAAAGTTTCTTTTATATATATATATTTTTTTAAAGAATATAAAATGGTTTTAGATTAATACTTGTTCTACTTCTACTCACCTAATTTATCTTAAACTAATTCAATTAACATCGCAAATTTTTCAAAATATTTTTTTTGTATTTTATGTTATAATTTTAAATTTAAACACAAAATCCACAAATCTTAAAAACGACTTCAGTATCACTCAATTACAAATATCCTAAATGACTAAAACAGAGAAGTTCACACATACTTTTGTGTAATGAATTTACTCTAAGTGCTTTTGCCAAATAGTTATTTTACACGTAGGACCAAAAAATAAATTCCATCAATATACAACATTCAATCATTCAATAAATTTCTCTTGAATATTCGTTTAGAAATGACCTATCTTTGGATTTGACTAGAGACTCTTATCTCTTAATGATCATGGTCAAGGAATCTCGCATATATATATATATATGGATCAAGACTGATTTGTAATCCATGAATATAGCGCATGTGTTTTTAATGCGAAGAAAATATTCAAACACTAGTACAAGAGTTATCTTTATTGCATTCTGATGAAATTTAATTCCATGCAAAGGTGAAACCTTCATTCTAACTGATAATTCGGTGGAGTCAGTTTTTAAATGATGTAGTCTCTGTGTGGATGTGAAAAAATCAAAATTGATAAATAAAAAATAATCGTTTTTGCCATTGGTACTCAAAAAGAAAATTCCTACACGGTAACTAAGACTTGCCTTCTCCCTTAAGAAAACAAAAACAACATTTTGAGTCAACATTAGGCTAAGAAAATAATATGACCATCAAAATGTTATAAGGTACATACCACATTATAATATTAGTATAAAACTTGCATGTTACATAAGTCAAATTTAAACTTCATCTTCTTTTCTTTATCCTTTTCCCGCCCAATAGTATATCCTAATTATATTCTTTTACATTCTCGTATTTTTTATGCACATTATGAGAATTAATTTCACCTCTCTTAGTATGAATCGTTGTTATACAAAATATGGTTTGTTTAAAAAATAAATTAAAGAAATGAAGAAGAATGTTGATAAATCATAATCCACCCAATCAAAAATAAATAAATAAATAAATAAATCATAATCGACATAATAGAGGTGACAAGTTCATGTGATGGGGTAAATAAAAGCCATCGTATAGTCCAAATAAATGCCACCAAACAATCGCTAATTGATGAACGACGTCGTACATGCGGACCATAACATAAATATAATGACCCAGAGAGAGGGTGTTTGAAATGAAACCAGACAGGGACCGATCATTGAAAATGGGTCCCATTTAATCACCGAACTAATGAAACTGTACAACGTATACGATTCACTCACTTTGAAGTCTGATCTGATGAGAGTCTGTATCAGTGGCAGCAAGTCCCGCGTCGCACGTGAACATATCCCCCAATGAAACCCCAATATACGTCACCAACTCCAATACTCTCTCTCTCTCTCTCATATGACAAACTCAGAATAAAACCTCATCAACCTTTCAAAGTCCAAACCTTTCCCTTCCCCCCAGTTTCTCTCTGTTTTCACTTTCTCTGAGACATTTCATCAAAGATGAAGAAGCTCTACCGAAAGGGCACGGTTCATCCGTCACCGCCAATCATCTCCGACCAGCTGTCCTTCCTTCCGGCCACCATCCTCACCCTCACGGCGGCGCTGTCACCGGAAGACAGGGAAGTGCTGGCTTATCTTCTGTCTTGCTCCTCTAACAACACTACCCCTGATTTTATCAATTTTTCCGGCAACACACGTCGGAACACCACCAAAAACGGCGTCGCAAAAGGTGATCACCCACCTCTGTTCAACTGTAGCTGTTTTAGATGCTATATGAGCTACTGGGTCAGGTGGGACTCGTCGCCGAATCGGCAGCTGATACACGAAATCATCGATGCTTTTGAGGATTGGTTGGCGCAGAGCAGCAAAGGTGGAAGGAACAGGAAGGAGAGGAGGAATAAGAAGAATCGTTCGGGTGAGTTGAAACGGTCCGAGTTGATGAGTTCTGGGAATAACGAGTTGGGCGAGTCGGAATCGGTGGGTGAGAGTAGCAGTAGTAGTGTTGATGGGATTGGTGAAGAAGGTGGGGATGAAAATGAAGAGAAAGGGTCTGTGAGAAGGTTTGTGAGTTTCATTGGCGAAAGGATTTGGGGAGCTTGGGGCCAGTGAAAATTATTGAACTGGTTTCGAGGAAATCAAAGAAAGTGAAAGAAGAAGAAGAAGAAGAAGAAGAAGAAGAAAGGTGGGTTTAATCCTTTATTAGCCTTTCTTCCTTAATTTGAAAGTTTTTGCTTTTCTTTCTTTTTGTAAATTAATTACTATCTTGCAATGTATAAAAAGGAATGGAAATGGTGATTTTGTTCTTCTATGCCGCAGGAATTAGTCTTGTTATAATATATCAATCAAATCATCAATATCACTCCACTTTTTTCTCTCAATTACTCTATTTTTAACCAAAATGGTCTCTTAATTTCTCTCTTGAAATTAACAGAAAATGCCTCTTTCCTATGCTTTGTGTAGAGAATTTAGTTGGCTAGAGTTTCTATCAGTGGAAGGGATTCCTTTTGTTAGTATCTCTTGATTGAGCAATTTTGGGTTAAACATGCCAAATTTACTGTAATTCACTAATCCTACACATTTCTGTGCCTTTTTCTTTCCATATCAGGGCTCCACACTTTATTTAATCTCAGGAATTAGTAATAAATATAAACATTCTTTTCTTAGTTCACAACTAGATTCTCCAATTTTCTTGCAAAATAAACTAAATTTTTAAATTAATTTTCTTGTGTGTTTCTCTACTCATACCTCTTTTCCTCTTAACTGATTACCATTCTTTAAGCATAAAGATCATTTTTTTGGCTAAAAATGTTGTTAATGGAACTCTTAGAAAGGGTAATAACTACCACTAAAAATTAATATTTCATGAGCTCCTAACCAAAAAAAAAGCCGTTTGATTATCTTTATTTTTTGCTGCTAAAATCTTTTTCACCATTTATATCACATATCAACCTAAGATTAAGATTCTTCTTCAAGTGTTGCCTTTCTATCTACCACATGGTGATTATTCTTTTGTTCATAGTTACACTTGCAGTGGTTTTGTGAAGCATGATATCGTGCTACAAAGCCTGTGACGGCGCCGTTTTATGAAGAATTGACATGAACGAAACCACCGCGTTTCTGGCTAAAATTTGACTGGGCAATAGTCCGTTCATGCTGTGCTGCATATAATCAAGTCAAAAATTCGTTCCCGAAACTGCCCTGCGGCTGATTGACTGCGTTTCACTGACGCAAGGGCAAGGATGTGATTGATGGCACTTTTGGAACTAGAAATTAATTACCTAATTAAAATGGTCTTATAAATTAAAAAAAAAAAAAAGAATGAGGATGGGGATGGGGTAGGTGTCGCGTTGAACGAGGTCGGCAAAAGTAGGGGCTCCGATGAAAGCAAAGGGAACGAAGAAATTGAAAAGCCCCGTTAATGAGTTGTGTCCAATTCTCTTTCCGTTGTTCTCTATGCTCTACGGCATTTATTCTTTCTATAATTGTTCATGATAAATCAACCTCACTTGGACCGCACTGCCCTTCCACTCTTCACACCACCAATTATATTATTTTTCCCACCATGCTTTCATTACTTTCTTTCTGCTAAATCACCAAACTTAATTTACTACCTATCTTTTGCTTTTTTTATTATTATTATTATTTTGAACTCAATTAAAATATATTATGTACATATACAAAGTGTTGCTTTTGGCTCTCTCTCTATGTTTATTGTGTATAATGGATTAGTTGTACAAGGAAAATTTAAAGAAACATGATACTTATATACTTACTTTAACTTATGAAAGGGTGATTATTATTATTATTATTTATTAAAGTGTTTATCACATTTAGTAGTGATGAAGGGTGATTCATGCATTTCCAACTTCAAATTCTATAAAATTAAATTTCATAAACTTTTTTTATTACCACAGAGATGACCCACAAGAACAATACATTTTTTATTAATGAAACATCTACTTAAATTTTTATTCGATATACTTAGAATTTATAAAGTAGTTAGATATTTATGATCATATTTCAATAAATGTTAAGATTCTTTAAAAGTATTTGTACATTATTTTCTGAATATACCGATGCTATTAAAACAAAAAGTGATACATTCACGTTAATATTCAAAGTCCTAATTATAATCCCTACTCATTTTTAATACGTAACTATATTGGTGATTAGAGAAGGAACTTTTTGTTTCTTATAGTACTTTACCTTTTTGTTTTTGTTTACACTAAAATTCTAAATTAGATCAATTTAGTTAATATTTTGTCATAAATTCAAATAGAGCCATTATACAACTATTATGAATAGAGTTACAAATATATAAAAATAGGAGATTTCTTAAATACTTTTGATATTTATATAATATGTCATACCACATAAGAATAATTAATGTGTGAATGACATGTGTACAAGTTAATTATTTTTAAGTTTGTTTGAAAAAATAAGATAAATTATATTTTATATGTAATAAAATATAAAAATTATATATGCTTACCACATCAGTGTGATATAACATATCCATGTAATATCATAGAATTTCCTATAAAAGTACTAACAGATTTTTTTTTTTTAAAAAAAAAAAACTAGAATCAAGAGATAAAGCAAAGCCATGAAGAAAATCTAAGAATTTGTGCTCTGTTTTTGATAAAATCTGGTAAATAACATGCATGATTGCATGTGATGTGTTGGCAAACCCAACTTTTAGAAAACTCTTGTGATCTAAACCTTTCTTTTACTGACTTTAACCACATACCTAATAATGTCACCAACTTACTTAAACCCTTTGTGACTACATGTTCCCAATTCCCAGCTACCAATCTCAGTATCGAGTCAAACAGATAAGGTTTTGTTAAAAAATTAAATAATATGCTATAATCTACTAATAATGGAAGGTGAGACCACTAAGTATACAAGCACATATATATATTTTTTAAGGGCGGTGGGGGTTAGTTTTGGACCATGTGAAAGGTAAGTCAGATTCTGCAGTCTTGGTTCAAGATGCTGAAGGATTCTTCTGAAAATCCCATGTATTAAAAAACACTTTATAAAACAAATATGAAATTTTGCACCCCATGTTTCTATCGATTACTACGTCTTAATTTGTCTAAGTGAGTGATGTATAAAAATAAATAAAGGGTAGTGTTATTATTAAATGGACACGCATTGCAAGCAGGGTATCTTTGGAATGCGCATCTGCCTCCTTTGTGTTTGCCCAATAAAATGATAAATACGTTAAAGAGGGAACAATCTCCTCAACTCTCTAACCCTAAGCACATATTCCATTTTCCACACTTTTCTATAGAATCTATAATCTATTCCCATCTACCACCTAATCACCGTCCACGTGTCACTCCAATTGCATGCATTCCCTTGATTCCCGTGGCTTGCTCTTGCTCTTGTTCACCCTCATTTAATTCACTAGCATTTATCCCTTTATGTCTTTATTGATTACATTTTTGGTCATGGCTGATTTATCAAACACTACTAGTACATGACAAGAGACTTGGAGGCTAGGTTTAAGGGGTTGATTTTATAATTTTGTATTTAAAACCAAGTGTTTTTTTTTTTTTTTTTTTNNNTTTTTTTTTTTTTTTTTTTGCTTAACCAGGTAGCAACATGCATGGCATGGAAAAGAAACAAAAAGGTGGTAGTTGTAGTACGAAAAGTTGGACTCAATATGAAATGAAAGCTGAGTTTGAACACTTAAAAGGTTAATTAAGCTCAAAATATGAAAACCCTAATTAAAATGAGATGCGTGGAGAGAAATTGAAGTTGATGAGGCGAAGTAGCTAAATTTGGGTGGTCCATTGATGACAATTTGAAAACTAAATATAATGTAATTGGAGTGTGGTGCAAATCTTTGTCGTTTATTTCTTAAGTTGGACCGATTATTCATTGAGATTGAATGGGCTGAGGCAAAGACCTAGCAATGAGCCTATGATGAAAGACATATTGGATGGGAATGAGTCAAACGTCAAGATTTTGCAGCGTTTAATTATGGTGGTGGACGACCTCAAATCAAAGAAAGACAAAACTTGTCCACCTTTTCAAGTAACACTTGAGCTTTTGTTGTTGTCATCTTGAATTATAGCTTTACCCTCTCGTGGTTTGCGTGTGACGGCGGCTCCAGACTTGTATAATCCAAATTCCACGTCTTTGACTCGGTTTTTTCTAGACCATTTAAAAGAGTAAATTAAGAACATGTTAACATCTTCCTTAATTAGTCAATCAGACAAAATATGCTTAGTTTTATCGTTGAGATTTATCATTTTGATCAACTATACCCTATCCCCAAGTTGGCGGTGTTGTTGATTGATTGTGATTTTTTGCATACACACTTGTATAATTAATACAACTTAAATTTCATATTATTTACTTCAACTTTTTTTGAATAATTTTTTAATTTTTGTATAAATAAAATTATATATATTAATTATATTAGTATAGTTGCATGTCCTCTACCTGAACGTGGCTAATATGATCTCAAGGATATTATTTGTGACATTAAGTGCTGGTTGTTGCACATCACATTTGATGGGGGCATATTATTGGCTTGAATGTGAGTGATGACTGATCTGGTGAGTTACGAGTGATGATAACAATAAAAGGACGAGAAACAGTGGAGTTAGGTGAAGAATCTATCTCTTGAATTCATCTTTTTGTTTTTGAGCTCTTCTTCTCGGCTATCATAACTAATAAGGTGTTATCTAAGTTATTAAATTAATAGATTTGCCAAAGTACGGATCAAAACATTTTATTTGTAAAATTTAGGTTCAAATTTTACTATAAGTTGTTTATTTTTGGTAAATAATTTATAAGTAATATTGTAAAGTAATTTGTAAGTATCACTATAAATTTTTATTGAAGTTTGAGATATATCTTAATTTTAGAATGTGATAATCTTTTTGCACCCTAAATTTTTATATAAAAAATATATTTAATTAAATTTAAATAGTATTATATGTGTATATAGTGTAAAATATTGTATTGTACCCTTGCACTTGGGAGATTGACCAATTCCTTCAATAATACAGTTTAATAATTTATTTTCATCGATATGATTCTTTTACAAATATTTTTATGATTACGATAGTTTTTTTTTTCATTTTTTGAAATGAAATGGAGTGAGAGACGAAATGGATAATGGAATGACTCTATTTCATTGTAATTTTATTTTCTTTTTGCATGCTAAAGCATTTACAAAATTTGCTAAAATAGTGAAATGACCAAATGTAATAATATGATATGCATAGGGGTGGAAAATACTATTCAAAGACATCATATCTTTTGTCGCCTCTCACCTTGAGATGCGACAAATGATATGATATTTTTCAATAGTCTAATTTTTTTTTTTCAACTTTAGCTAAACAAAATAATATTAAAAAAATGTCATAATAATAGAAATATTTACAAAAGAATCGTATTGATAGAAATAAATTAATAAACTGTATTATTGAAGGAATTTGTCCCTTGAGAGATAGCAGGATAGAGGATGTACGGCTATGCTTACTTTGGGCCATCCAATTGATTGTTCAACTTTATGAATCTGGGCCCTATTAGTATTACTTTCTCTTTCTGGCATGAGGAGAAAAGTTGTAAGAATGGTGGATAGCAGTAATAAAAATTCAAGAGATTTACGTTAATCTAATTATTTGTGAGTTGAATAACACTACAAATCTCCAAACTAAGTACAAATTTTTAGCTGCAGACATTGGAAAATAGAGATTCAAACTTAGGATCTCAATATTTTTAAGAAACATTTGTATCAATCGTGTTGTATATTTTTGTGTAAAAAGAATATTTAAACATGTACAAGATTTTAAGGAGACAATTTCTAAAGATGCCTTTATTGTAGGGGATGACAAAGAGGAATAGTGTTGAGGCTGACAACGAATAAAATAATTGAAGTACTAATGTTTAAATCTTTATGATATCTGGAAAAAAGAATCTACACAAATAATCAATTTCTAATTTTTTTTTTTAAATTGATATGGGCCAGGAGACCACTAAGTACCAAGTACGTACCAACCGACCACCCTATTGTTGCAACGGTGTTTCCTAAAAATCATATGCGGCGTGAGTGAACACTTATGTTACATAGGTATTAGTATGAGAATCGTAGTTGGTGCAGTACGAAACGTAGAAACAATCGTTTAAAAAAAAAAAGAAATACGAATATGTCACCTCATATATATAAAAAAAAAAAAAACAAAAATGAGTTATTTTTTCAGCGGGAGTTGAAATAATATAATTATCTCAAAGATAATTAGAAAAATTAGTTTTAATTGACAAATCATATTATATTTGTTTAATTTAGTAGATAATAGAATGTGGGCTAAGTTTGTGAATGATCAAAGCTAATAAAGATAAGAAAATAAGTGCAAAACAAAGTCAAAATAAATATTTTAGCCATTTCGAAACGTACCAATTTTTTTTTTAAAAAAAAGGCTAAAATGAGTTTCTTCCTCTAATACAAGTTTCAAGTTTTTGATATATTTCAAAAATGAGTACTGCACCGATTTTGAAGTACCGGTGTAACATATGTGAACATTAAAAAATGTTGCTTTCTTTTGTCTTCGGGTCATTTTGCTGAGTTTATACAATAGAAGTAGCAATTCTCTTCCTTTCCTAAACCCTTCTTTCTTTGATGAAAGTGCATTTACATTAATTAATTTGTATTGGAAGCTTAAAAGCAAATTAGGGAATGAGAAACGAAAAAGGATATGAAAGAAAGCTATAATCCAATGACAAGTGTTTGAGTAGTTACTAGTTAGTACTACATTAATGCAGTAGCACTTTGCCTGAGTTTGGTTTGATGGTAGAGGGCTTAGCCTCTATTCAAATGCTTGGTTGCTGGGGGACTTAGTCTACTGGTAGTTGTATCTCTCTTGATTTTTGGTGAGGCTCAATTTCTTTTGATAGAAATTGTTTTCAAGGAAAATTTGTTGGCTTAAGAATTGAAATTATTAAGCCAAAATATTTTTGATGGAAACTATTTCTATTGAAATAAATGGAGTCTAAGAGAAATAACTAATAATGCTACTTACAAAACTTACAGTCACAATTATACACAATTCTACAAATAACTTCATGTAAATTTTACACTACGAAAAACTAGCCGTGTGAATGTAAGAGTTGTGTAGATAGCGTTAGTCTAAAATAACTCATTGTAGACTAAAAGAGAAAAATAACCAAGCTTAAAATTTTCTGAAGTACAGTTACATAATACGGTTGGAAAGATGAAGCGTGTATAAACTATGAAGGGTTATATGTACTGTAATAATATTGAGTTCAAAATATATGGAAGACAATGACAATACCTTTGTAGTGGGGATCAGGCATGTACAGGTATAGAGGAATTCATGGAGACACAGCCTTTCAAGCGTTCAATAATGGCATTTCGGCTGACAAGCCCTGAATGAGAAGTTAGAGGGAGGCCCTCTTTAACACACTCATCGTACTTCTCCAAAGCAGACACAATGTCACAGAAATCTGGCCTTTTTGAGGGGTTTGCTGACCAGCAACGCTTTATGAGATGTGCGAGTGCGGGTTGACAACTAGCAGGCATTGGAGGCCTTTCATTCTGCTCAAAATAATTTAATCAGTATTGAAATTAAATGATAGCATTAAGCCTTTTCATTAATACAAGTGCACAAAGAATTTCTAGTACCGTAAAGCATTTAACAGAAAAAGGAGGAAATCCCAAAGGGCTGCTTTTGTCGGATTTATGCATCCACTATTGCATTTTCTAGAATGTTGGGTCAACATTAGTGAGGATGATTAGGGAGGGAACACTTTCAAGGTCCATGCATCTGTGTTTCACAATTATTTTTGAAGATGAGAGACCATACACCCACTATTACCCTTTTTAGCATACTACCCACTATTTAATGATTCTGAGAAGAAAAAAATCTAGGAGCAGAAATTAGTGCTACATCTCATGCTAGGATCTGCAATTGAGTTAGGCATATAAACCAACACCTAGCTTACAGATCTAAAATAATTCCAGATTTCCAGGGCTGGAATGCTTCCAATTATCAAGTTCTGATCCCTCTGTCTATAGTAGCAACTTGCCAGTAGATGCCTATTTTATGCAATAGATAGTTTGTGATTCCTTTTTCTTTTTTGGCTGGGTGTGATAAGTAGTCTATTCTCTTCTGCAGAAAGCTTCCGTATGAAAGTGTGATGACCAATTTAACCATGATACTGTCACTCAAGCCGTACTGAAAAGTTTCTGAGAGAACAAACTATAGTGAGGTACATTTTTGTAAATTATCAATGTAAATATTCAGCAACACATCAGAGGGACTAACTGCTAAGTAGAGAAAAAGAAGAGCATCCTAACTGTCAGAAATACACGACTCCCAAGGACTATTCAGAAATACTTCAATTTTACAAATAATTAGGTGAAATACTAAGAGATGCACATGATATGAAGTGCTTGTTAGCTGGGTGTTTATTTTTAGAGTAGCTCTCATGATATCCTATAATAACCTAAAATCTGGTAAGGGTGCAAATAAGCTACAGTTCATATGCTCTGGGAGTTGCAAAACTTAAAAATGTACTCCATCTCACTTCAGAATATGAGCCGAAGCCTTAGCTAATGGCCAAAAATACCTAGAAAATTTCCTAAATTACATGGCATCTGAAGTTACTTTCCTATAAGAGCAACTCAGGAAAGTAGAAATTGAACTTTTGAACCTTAATTTGATAATTATAAATAAATATTTAAGACAAAAGCTGGTCCAAACACAGATGATAAATAAATTTATTATTGCAGCATAAGACCATGGTACCCGTGAACCGAGGCCTGAATAGACAAAAGATAAGAATCTCCAAGTAACTCTGTCCCAAAGACAATCCTAAAGGGAGTATGCAAGTAGAGCATTGGTAGAGGTTCCAAATTTCAATTTTTATAGTCCGGAAGTACATATTATAAGGCCTCATATTTTGCATCTTAGCTACACCAGGTGCATATAAAAATTGAACCTTGTACTTACTGAATGCATCATAATTTCATTGGGTCAACACAAAGGGAAATTTACTTGGCCCAATCTAGCAGCCAGACTAATGGGCATGCTTCTGAAAACTCGAGACATAGTCATTTTCCAACCAATTATCTTCAAAATGCAATAACTAGTTGCATATTCTCTTATTAACTTGACCAAATATATGCTATCCGTTGATTTACACAGTAAGACAATTTTTTCACCATTAGGCATGATGGCAGTGCACTGTTAAAGAGTGTGCTTAAGGGCCAACAAAGAAGGAACCATGCTAATCCTGGTCCGAGAAACTCAAGAAGGGATTAAAAGAAAAGTTTAATGATAACAACAAAAAAAAAGCCAAGCAAAGAATTTGTGAAATTGTCTATCTGAAAGCAGTTAACATAATAAAGAAGAAACTGTTTAGACAATAGCTATCTAACCTTCTCAGCCACAGCAAAAGCAGCTTGCACTGGAGTCATTCCTTGGAAGGGAAGTAGAGCGGTTGTGAGCTCCCAAAGAACAATTCCAAAACTATACACATCAACTTTCCGAGTATAAGGTTTTTCCTTAATCATCTCTGGTGCCATCCAACGATATGTCCCCATGTTTCCTTTGGTTTCTCGGCATCTTGTTTCAAGACATGAAGTACCAAAATCTGCCACCTTAACCCTCATCTCATCATTGAGAAGCAAGTTATTTGACTTGAGGTCTCTGTGAATCACACCTTGTGAATGAAGGTACTCCATGCCCCGAGATATATCAAGAGCCAACCTTAATATCGTTTCTGTCGAAAGAGAATATGGCTCTTTCTTGTTCAGATACATCCTCAGAGTTCCTTCTGACATGTATTCTGTTATTATACAGTACACAGGCGGTTTTTTACAAGCTGCAATAAACTGTAAATTAAGAGTCATTTAAGGATCAGACCTTATACACCTATCTAAATAAAATACATTAGAAACAAGCTCTGCAGCTAAACGTTATATGAAATGACAACAGAAATGTTGGTCCTTCGTGCTGGCCTTCCTGATTGATAACGCTAAGGATGTGGGCTACAGGGTTGTGATTGACTATGTATCAGAACCCACAGACATAGATAGATCTTAAGAAACAGCTCTGCAGCTAAACGTTATATGAAATGACAACAGAAATTTTGGGCCTTCGTGCTGGCCTTCCTGATTGATTACGCTAAGGATGTGGGCTACAGGGTTGCGATTGACTATGTATCAGAACCCACAGACATAGATAGATCTTTGATATTACACATGTTGCATCCCAAAAATGTGACGAGGAAAAAAAACTAAGGATTTGTCAATTGTCATCAAGTTTTTTTTTTTTTTTTTTTTTTTTTTTTTTTGGCCATGATTTGTCATCAAGTTGGTCTATTGGTGTTAAGGCAACATTTTATTAATTAGATTTAAGAAGTTCCTCTCTCTCTCTCTAAAATTTTGTCGTTTAGACAATCAAAACGGAACCTGTTTTTTTTTGGGAGATGAATCAAACAGAACCTTAGTCGTTCCTAAAAACATTTCTTTGACTAAAGTAGTAAGTGGCAACTGGTCTTTTATGGGAAACATCAAAACTATAGCCATAAAATAAAAGGAGGAAATATATATTAGTATTCTACTCATAAATTACCTCCTACTTACTTGGCTCCCTCACCCTCCTCCCTTCCAAAAAAAATAATCACAAGGGTAAACAACCAAACACCTTGCGGATAAGAATAACGAAGACGAAGCATGGAGAATTATTTCATCATTGGAGTGTAGCACCTTACCTGCACTATGTTAGGGTGAAAGAGACGTGAGAGCAAAGCAACTTCGGATTTAAATTGCTGTTCTAATAGGGCTCTTCTCTCCTCATTCTGGGTTGGAATCCTCACCATTTTCACAGCAACAGCTCTCTGCTTGTAAATTCCACGGTAAATTCGACTGTGAGCTCCAGAGGCAAACTTGTTTCCGATAAAAAGCTGCGAAAGGTCAGCATTCCACTCCTCCTGATCCTCTTTTGAAGCTTCCCATGTCTCCACATTCTCAGAGTCCAATATCATCGACCATGATTCCATGCTATCAAATCTCTTCCTTTCCATGCTCTCTATGTCAGGATCCAACTGGGCTTTGGACGAAGAAGGAACTGATAAAGGCTTACTCTTCGACCTCCTTAGGCGAAGCGCATAGAAACATGAGCCCGCCATTGAAGCTATGGTGAAGCTAGCTACTCAAAATGGGTGTGTCTGAAATTGTACAGTGATGCTTATCAAAACAGACAATCAAAAGGAATTTTCCTTCTGAATGTGTGAATCGATTTCAGGAAGTGCATAAACTGATTCCGAAACATGGGCTTCAATACAAAATGGAAAATTTGTATGGATTTTCATGAAACCATCAAATTAACTCGTTAATGAATTCAAAGAAGACCCTTCTAAGTTACAAGATAAAAGAAGCAACTTTAAGGAACCAGGCAATGGTATTCCATGCCAAAAATTTGTACTTAATTGGTGTATCAAAGTTGTATTGGATCAAAGAAAGCTTCACGAAAAATATTGGAGCATATAAGAATCAGAGGCACATATGGGGAAGGATACTGGGATTTCATTGTTTGAGGAATTGGAACAAATGCAGGGAAATTTCATGAAAAATGAAATATTGCCAAAGAAAGAGAGAAGAAGAAGAAGAAGTTTTCACGGTTTTTTCTAATAGGATCAGGAGGATTAGGTTCTTTAGCAGCATAAAGATGAATTCAAAGGCAGAAGGTTCAGGGGTGTCTCGTGAGTGCTTGGTTCAAAAGTGGAGTGGTTATAGCGAGAGAGAGTGAAAGAGAGAGCCTTTTCACTCGATTCAATCCAGCTCCTTTGCTCCTGTTTGGGTTTCTTTTCTTGCATCATCAATGCTAAGTGGCCACAGGCCCACAGTGTAAACCAATGCTTTGAAAGATTGAAGCTTTTGCGTTTCACTCATCCAACAATTTGCACTTTGCAGTCTTCTCAGACTTCGGGATATATCATCCTTTCCCTGTAATGCCAAGTTGTTGGACCCAAAGAAAGTCGTACTTGTACAAGTGGCGTGTACACGTGGCAAAGAGAAAATGTGTACACAAGTGTCAAGTGAATAACCATTGATCCAGGTGATTATACTATACGTTAACTATGTGAATTATGCTACTTCTCTAATAATTCTTACGCTAGCTGCCTCATATTTTTTTTCTTATTGCATGAGTTTGAATCCTGTAAACTACTTGCACCCATCACTATAATAGAATGTACCGTGAAAAACACTTCAGCTCTATTTGTTTTGTTAGAAAATAATTTTTAGGAATTTTTTTTGGCTTAATTTAAACAAAAAAATTAAGTGAATTTAGTTAAGGTCAAGTTGTATTAATTGTGCCAATTTAAGATAATATTGGACTGATTATTATTATCCAAGTAGCAGCATCATTCTAATTATTTTTCTTTTTGTTTTGAAAAATAAACTATTTTGTGAGGTACTAGATAGTACATAAAGGTATATATAGTACCTTACTGATAGTCCTAAGCAATGACTATTATTCTCTTCTTTATAATAGTTTAATACATTTTGTGTGCTCACACTCACAATACTCCTTTATTTCATAGGGCACTAACCAAAATTCAACAATTAGATAGAGGGGAAGAAGATATTCTCTTGGCATTTCAATTTGGGATCATGGAGGCTTGTATTTGAAGTATTGGTTTGCAATTTCTATGAAAGAGTGTAAGGAAGGCAGGCATTCTAAGTGTGGAATCGGATATTTTCAAAATAAAATGAAAAGGGAAGGCATGGAATCAGATTAAAGGTTGATATTTGAAAAAAGAAATTAAAGTGTGGGGAGAGTGGAAAGAAGAAAGATGAAGAGAACACAATCCTCATACGAAACCCTCTACTTCTTTACCATCCAAACCTTATTTTTCTCTTCACATAATGTGGCCCCAAACAGTTGGGTTCCAAGCAGATATGCTTGCTATAATGCTTCATATATTTTTCATTGGGTTTTGGTTATCTGGTTTGCATATTTATTTTGTTTGGACCAAAATTGGAACATATGAAGAAACATACTACCATGTGCAATCAAATATTCCATTTTCCACTAATGAACCAACAATATATAAAGTTATTTTGCCAACTGTTGAAGTTTACCTTCATTATCTTTATACACTTTTTGAAATCTATAATGACACCTAAGTTAATATCAAGTCCTTTAATTAGAATGAAATTCTCATTGTAGAGAATGGGATTTGTATGACATTTGTTTGTTTGTTTGTTTGAATTACAAAGATTTCGGCTATGTTTATTTGTTGGCTCTTGTTAGCTTATCATTGGCAATATTGGGGTTAGCACTACTCATCACCCAGTTGAATTGGTTTTAGTGGGATCCACTAAGTACTTTTTGTGTTATTGTAAAGTTATCGAGAAATTGAATCATTCAGTATGTGACATAATATATAGTTCCTTATAAAATACATAAGGCAAAATTTTACTTTTTTTAACATATTTTTTTTTTTTTATNTTTTTTTTATATTATGTTGTTTATACAGTTTATAAAAAATTGTACATTCTGTCATATGCTAAGTAACTCAATTTTTTGAAAACTTATTAATGACACTAAAATTATTAGGTGTATTTTGGAGCCCACCCAACTAAATGAAGGTATAACTTAACAAGAGCCTTCTTTGTTTGGTCTTGCAAAGAAATCCACATTAAGAGATGCCAACATAATGAAACTTGTGGTTCTGGTTGGATAGGTGGAATCAAATTAGGCCCATTAAAGGACGGCAGTTACCCAGTTTCAATCCATTGAGCACCTCAAAATCCATAATAAAGGAGATCTTAAACAGTTCATTGATCCAATTCTAGATCCGCAAAGCCCAAAGTACTGCTACAAAACCTTAGCAAGTTCAAGAAGAAAGGAAGTGAGCACTGACACTGAACTGGGAATCTTTCAGAGAAAAAAAATAAGCACCAAGTGTGAATCAGTATAGATGTTCAAGAAGATAGGAAGTAAACGCTAATTGAAATTATAATAGAGAGTTTTGGATAATTTTTAAGAGATTTTTAATTTAATTTTTGAAGAATGGTGTACTAGAAGTCTGGAACGAAAAAAATAAGAAAGTAAAATTAAAAAGAAAAAATATTCAGGGAGGAGAGGAATTAGAAAAAAATGAGAATTGCCTACTGGTTTATGGCAATAAATGCCATTTTACTAAATACATGTTTATTAATTACACAACGTATTTAAAATGGAATTAGGGGAGAAGATTAATGCATATTATAAAAAATGAATATTCATTTTCATTCATTCCATCTGTGCACACCCATTTTTTTTCCCACTTATTCTTCATTTTGCTTCCAAGCATAAACTTTTGTAGGCTCCCACACATAGAATGGAATCATGAACCCTTATTAGCTTTTGGTATGGATAGAGTTTTCTTGTGCCTTAGTGGCATTTCAATGTTCTTTTCTTTTCATATTTTAGCTCCACACATAAAAGGAAAGGTCAAATTCCGAAGATTGGAACACATGCTAAACAGGAGAAAAAACTTGGTCAAGATTAAATGAAATAAATAAATAAATAAAAACATTACAAGGGACCCTCGTCAATAATCAAATATAGAATCCTAGGTAATGTAAATCTAGTTGTAGATAACACCACATTAGACATAGGGTCAACTAGATCTTTTGTTTTGACCATCTAAATTTCCCTCCACATATCTTGATGTTTATGTGTGCAACTAATTTTTCAATCATTTGAAAAGGAAGTTTATGTCACCCATATATGGCCACAAATTTTTTTAAATAATGAAGAAGTATCCACAAAATTTGCTTTGTTAAGCCTTAATTTATTCTTAACTTGTTAATGTAAAAAACATATAGATTTTTCACTTTTCTTGGTTAATGACATTTGGTCCATAAATTGCATAATTCAACTACATATCTATATATAGAAACCCCCCTCTAATTGAATTCTTGAGAGAGAGTACATATTAAGATATTTGATATTTTATGCTTTAATGTTGTGAATGATAATGGTGCATATGACACTAATATATGTTTTTTTTTTTTTTTTTTTTTTNTTTTTTTAATTTATGAGACACTAATATATGTTGCAGCTATATTACTCAATAACCCTTTGAGTATTTTATAAACATAATGCAAAGATTGACTTTCGTAATGCCAAAGGTACTATGTATATATGATTAGCTTAAGAAATCAAAAGATCACCCACCTTCTTCTCACAATAGATCCGAAAGCGATGCTATTTACCTTAAAAAATTTGCTAAAGCAAACTCCAAATCCAATTCATTCTTATAACTAATGATGAACCTAAGACATAGAATCTAAACTAAATAGTACCAATTTTAGGGAACAAAAGCACAGGCAAGGTTAACAACTTAATTTGCTAAATAATGAAAGANAAAAAAAAAAAAAAGCCACGGTTAAAAAGAAGTGCTCACAATCATCTAAAGGAACTCACGAAGCCAGAATGCACGAACATTATCGTTGACAATATTAAAAACAAAAATCTGCCGACGAGGTATTAAATAACGGAAATACCCTTCCAACGTTCAGTGAGATTTTGAAATTTCCTTCTCATGCCAGGAGGGCACTTTCGGATAACAACAAAAATCATTAATGTTGTACAAAAAAAAAAACATTATGTTTCCTATCTAGTCACAACACAACCGTGGAGATGCCGAAATCACGCGCTATATAAGCGAGTGTAACCTGAGCCAAGTAGGAAAGTATATAAATAGACCATGAACATGGCCATTCTTTTTCCTTCGAACTTTATTTTCTTCTAAATTTTATCGAACACTTTAATTTTAATTTTATAATCTAAAATTATACAACTACATAAAAATTTATTAACAAATTAAAATTATTTATTTAATAATTTTTTAAATTACATAAAATTCAATATTATCAAGTGAAAATTATAATATACAAATAGAATATTATTTTCTCTAAAAATATGTAAACAAAGATTGACTTAATTAGTTGGTTCAAGCCGTAAAAATAAAAAAAAATCCTCAGATCTTGTTAATGATTATTTAATATAGACATCCACTAATTAATAAGTTATGAGCACTTTACTTTGAAGTTAGAATAATTTATTTAACTCTTATGTTTTTTTAATTTAAAAAAGTACTTAAGGTGCAAATAAATCAACAAAACGTAAGAGTTAAGTTTGAATTTTATTATTAGCAATTTATTTTTAATAATTAATTTATGAATATTATTATAAACTCAGGAGTCAAAATGAAGTACCTTCTCCTTCTCTAAATGTTTTTGTACCAAAAAATTAATAAACCAAAAGGGGAAGGTATTGGTCACGCGCGCTTCATCCCTTGTTATTGACTGTTTTCTGCCCGTAATCCAAACATCTTGTGACCGAATCCTTCTGTACAAGGATATATTCGTCCTCTACAAACCTTGGAGCCGCATCTATCTCCACACCGACTTCCATCACAAGTTGAATTTACCATCTTACCCTGCCACTACGACCCCACATCCCACATCAGCAAGGCGGGAATCCAGTAAATAACTAACAATAACTATAATAATTAGCGCCAAAAAAAGGAAAACTAACATTAACCACTTAACAAGAAGTAACAATCTCCTGATGATTAGGAGAATTAATTAGATGATTGCCACCTCTAATCTTGTTTTGATGGAAACAATGGGACCCATTGGCCAATTGAGAAGTGGGTCCCTTTCCTGTTTTTGGGGTATGTTCCTTTTGGAACTATGTTGCAGATAACGCAAGAGGGGGGCTTCCACTTGTGGGCACTTGATATGGATTGTAGATCTACTCGTGCTGCCAGAGAGTAACTCTGATTGGTCCCACATTCTCCATCGAAATGCAATTTTTAACGGTGATGGCGAATTGGAATCACATCCTGGCCGTTGCATGAATGAATACATATGCCATGATACGGGCCAGAAAATCTTCTGCCAATGGAGGATCTATGTAGTAGGACACCTTTCCTTTACCCATAATGCTAGTTTCCCCACTTTTCATATGTCTCATCACTACTCAAAAATATATATATATTTTTTAAGAAAGGAGTTTTGGAAATGAAAAAAGATAAAAAGGTTCAAACAAGGAGTTAAGATTAATATGCAAATTGGGAAACTAAATTTCAAAATAATCAAAATGAGGGAATGTTTTGATAATAAATTATGAGAATTTAGTGATGCTCATTGCTATATCTTATAAAATATTAACGTATTTATTTTTGAATGATTAAGTATTGAATATTTTATCAGTTTAAATTTCTATTGAAAATAAGTATAATGGAATTTACATATATATATATATATATATGTTTTTGGGTAGCTTTGATAGATGAAAGAAAATATAATTTAAGAAAAGTGTAAATTTTAATTTATTATTAATCTAAAATTTATGCAAGAAAGTGAGACATCACTTAAAGTAACTAATCAAATTTACTGATTACGTAAAGTCTTTTATTATTAATAGATAAAAATTAAACTCTTTTAAGAATATAAATATGAATCTTGCTTTTATTAAAGAGGGGAATATTAAAAGAAGACTTTATGAACAAGATTAACAAGTAGATATGGAGTTACCATGTATGGGAATGGCTGTAATTTTCTCTCTTTTCCGTATTGGTTTGAAATTTGGATCTACTAGGGAATTAGTAGAAAAAGGGGAAAGTACCCAAAAAAAAAAAAATGAAATAGGAGGAGCTTGGACAGGAAAGCAGAAAGGGTAAAAACGTAAAATGAAGTGTGTGTGTGGGGACACTAGACATTGATCAAGCTACAAAAACTAATGACTAATCAGCTCCAAAATGGTACCTCAATAGCAAACACAGTTTTTCTCACTTCTATTTCAAGCGACAGGAAACAGATGTCATTATCACAAAGTTGAACCCCATTTCCGCAATTCCATTAAACCCCTTCATCTTCTTTCTTACCTCTCTTCCACCATCAACACCACCCACCCACGCCCACACACACACCCACACAGTAGANCAGCTCCAAAATGGTACCTCAATAGCAAACACAGTTTTTCTCACTTCTATTTCAAGCGACAGGAAACAGATGTCATTATCACAAAGTTGAACCCCATTTCGGCAATTCCATTAAACCCCTTCATCTTCTTTCTTACCTCTCTTCCACCATCAACACCACCCACCCACGCCCACACACACACCCACCCACGCCCACACACACACCCACACAGTAGAAGAAGAAACTCTCTGTACTCTTTGCTCTGCAACTACTTTCTTTGTTTCTCTTCCTCAAAATGGGGACTCGAATCCCTTCGCACCAGCTCAGTAGTGGGCTCTACGTCTCGGGTCGCCCCGACCAGCAGCTCAAGGAGCGTCCCCCTACAATGGCGGCACGCGCCGTGCCGTACACCGGCGGTGACATTAAGAAATCCGGGGAGCTTGGAAAAATGTTCGATATCCCAGTTCTTGATCCTTCAGCAACTGTCCCTTCCTCGTCTAGGCCTTCGCGTCCCTCTTCTCAGCACAATAGTGGATCAATGCGATCCGGACCCAATTCGGGTCCTATGGGAAGACACAGCGGCTCGGGTCAGATTACGAAGAAGTCGTCCGGGCCTATGCCCTTACAGCCCACGGGACTAATCACATCGGGTCCTATAGGATCCGGCCCGGTTGGATATTCGGGTGCCGGGAGGAGGTCGGGTCATCTGGAGCAAACTGCTACGATCGGCAAGGCAGTTTACGGCTCCGCCGTTACGAGTTTGAACGAGGAAGTGAAGGTCGGGTTTCGGGTCTCAAAGGCTGTAATATGGGTGTTTTTGGTGGTGGTGGCAATGGGTTTGCTAGTTGGGGTGTTTCTGATGGTGGCGGTCAAGAAAGCAGTGATTTTGGTGGTGCTGGGAGCAATTATTGTCCCTGTAGTGTTTTTGATTATTTGGAACTGTGCTTGGGGAAGAAGAGGGCTTTTAGGGTTTGTGAAGAGGTACCCTGATGCTGAGCTCAGAGGCGCCATTGATGGACAGTACGTCAAGGTCACCGGGGTAATTGTTTCCTTCTATTATGGTAGAACTTCTCGTATTTTCTTCCATATAATCTTGTTGGTTTAATGTTAAGGCAATCTTTTTCTTCCTCGGGATAGTGACTTCTTCCAGGACGATATTCCTAATTAGTTCTACTTAAGGAGTTTTAATTTTGTCGGAGACGCTAAATTACTTAGTTTATTGAGCTTACAATTAATTTATGCTGATGGTTGGGCTGTTTTTTTTTTTTTTTTTAAAAAAAGAAGGGGGTGGGTTTTTTTATTCAGTTGTTAGGTGTGGGTTTGATTGCTATATGTCGAATGAGTGGGTTGTGGTCACACCGATTGCGACGCCCTCTTGTGTGAATATCCTATGTTGTGGATGGTTATCTGCCGGGATAACTGGTGTCTTGGACATCAAAGCAGAAGAGAAAGAAAGGGGAAAAGGAGGTGGTGGTGGGGAAAGAAGGAAAGAACTTACTCATAAGTTGCATGTTGTGAAATCATTTTCTTAATTAAGAAACTTATGAAATTTGCCTCCGTGCCCCTATGAATTCAGCATAAATGGCAATAAGGTTATTGATGGATGAGGTGCATTTACGAGCTAGCCTCAGGAGGGACCAGATATTTGCTTCTTTAAGGGTTAAAGAACAGAATGCTATTAGGCAACTTTTGGCCTTGTAAGAAGAATGGTTGCCAAGTGATCATATTTCTTTACAAAAGTAGTGGAGTCTTAACCTTGACTTCTTGCTTCCTCATGCATTGGGTATATGTCCATTTTATTGGATTGTTATGTTCTTGGTTGATCTTATAATACTCTCTTTCAGGTTCACTGCATACTCTTAATACTTGCTTCATGTCTTGACATTAGTGCTATAATGCAGTTAAATAGAATTGTTTTGTGTATGGCTGATTGTATTTAAATGTTTTTTTTTTTTTTTTTAACATTTAAGCATGCTTGTGTTTTTTTAATTTTTTTCTTCATTGAACTCTTCAAACTACTTTATAAACTTGGTTTGATCCATTGTCTTAATTGATATAGTTTTGGAATAATTAAGTGAATAAAATATGGATTTTAATGACCTTGGAAGGAGGAAAGTGATTTGCTATGCCTTTTTTAACATATTCTTACCTGGCGTATCATATCCTTACTGTTTCCTGTAGGTTGTAACCTGTGGCAGTATTCCTTTGGAGTCATCCTACCAAAGAGTACCTCGATGTGTATATGTTTCCACAGAATTATATGAATATAAAGGATGCGGTGGAAAATCGGCAAATCCTAAACACCGTTGCTTCTCTTGGGGTTCAAGATATTCTGAGGTCAGTGTTTTTGAACTGATTAATTGATGGTTTATCTGTACTGATCTGGGATCAAGCAATAACAGAGAAATCCCACACTCTCACTCACGCACAGAGACATGACTACATTAACTCAATTGGTACCTTAAATCTACAATAATGAGATGTTTAAGGAATACCAAGTTGCTTGTAGGACAGATACAGTTAACCAGCTTAACAAAATTAAGGAGAGGTGTTTAATGCCCAAGAAGAGTTGGGTCCTGCACTACTCGCAGGGTTATGTAGTGGTTCCGTGGTTTTGTTATTATGCCTTTGCCTCAGTTTTTTAAAATCTGATGACGTAATTTCCTAGTTCAAAATAATGTATTGCTTTTACAATGTAACTATAGCTCATTGATAATCCATTGCGAGAAAGCAATGGAGTCTTAAACATATATTGAGCCCAATATAGTCTTAAATGTTGTCCTTAGTTATTTTTATCATGTCCAGAGCAGTAAGTAATGTCGTTAAATTATGGAAACTGAATGTACTCATAGTCTCCTTGTTTCTTACTTGTATGCATTTTCTACTATGCTTCTTTAATTTGAATTACACGTATTGGTACTAGTATGCATTTCAATACTTGAGAACTCTCTTATGTGAGAAACCTCTGCATAACGATAGTTATGTTTTCTTTAGCTTTCTCTGGCTTCCTGGTCACCATATATGGTGGGTGAGAGTCTGTTACACTACATAACAGCAACAACTTTAATGTTTACTGTGAGCAGAAATATGTAGCAGACTTTTACATATCAGACTTCCAGTCTGGGTTAAGAGCATTAGTGAAAGCAGGCTATGGTGCTAAGGTTGCTCCTTTTGTGGAACCAGCTACTGTAGTTGATGTAACAAAGGAGAACAGAGAGTTATCTCCAAATTTCTTAGGCTGGATTGCAGACCGTAAGCTCTCTAGTGATGACCGTATAATGCGCCTCAAAGAAGGGTATGGACTATGGAGACTCAACATTTTGCAGTGTTCCTAAATGGCATTTTACATTTCCTTTTGCTTGGGATGCTTAAGAAATTTAAGAGGAAATTAAAATCTGATATCATAGATTTGTGAGTTCAACTTAAATTGCTCTTTGGTACTTAAAAATGTTAATTTGGGGAATGATAGGTACATCAAAGAAGGGAGCACTGTAAGTGTGATGGGAGTTGTACGCCGACATGATAACGTGCTCATGATTGTTCCATCAACAGAGCCTGTGTCAACAGGTTGTCAATGGTTTCGCTGCCTTCTTCCAATGTATGTGGAAGGTCTTATATTGACATGTGAAGATAATCAAAATTCTGATGTGGTTCCTGTTTAGAAACTTCTTGTCCTTGTCTTTTGCTTGGAAATCAGTGTCCCAACATCAAAATGGCAGAACTGATGGAGAAATCCTACACTACAGGATCAACGAGTCTTTTCTCTTCATGACTTCTGTGTAAATTGGCTTAGAAGATGCAAAGCAGAATACTCGGTTTCGTAATAATCAGTATACAATCATGATTAATATGATATAAGGATGCTTTATGGAAATCCGCCATTGCCAAACTGCAGGAAGTTGAAAATGACACATCACTACGCAATGCGATTGTTTTTACTGTTGATCTATGTACATAAGTAGAGGAGCCCAAAGGGGTTCGGAGATAGTTGCTTTTGTTTTATTACGGTTGGTTCCAGTCCAGAATGTAGAATTGTTGCCAAATATTGTTGAGTATGGTTCACTTGTATTCTTGAGTGGATGTTATGAACAATCCTGTCTTTACTTCAGCTGTAAAAATTGGAAATCCGCAATGCGACCACGATACTGTTGTAAAAATCTTGCCTCAGAAAGTGTTACTTCATGTCTTCCTTCCATTTTTAGTTATTTATCACATTCTGCATTTTTAGTTGTGTTCCCTTCAAGCACTGTTCTCTGCAATGTTAAACGCAAAATACTATCGAATGTACCAAAAGAATGTCAAAGATCAACTAAGGAAATTTGGAGCAAGAGGAAGACATTGTTTTGATATCTTCCTCTTCTTTTCTGTTTTGGCCCTCCATTGCTTAAATTACCTTGGAAGAGAAGTATAGTGGCTTTGACATTTATTTCCCATAGCTTGTCAAGGACAGACTCTGTGCTTTCAAAATGGGATACAGAAGGATTTGCAGCAGCATTGAACACAACAACATCTATATCTTTCCGAACTTCAATGACAAACAACAACGTTCAACCACATCTTAGAAAAGTTCACAAAGAATCTGTAAAAGAACTGATTTCAATTAATAAATGAAAAGGATCAAGAATTCAACATTTAATATTTCTAGACCTGCAGAGCTGAAATCAGTTTGCCCTCTTAAGAAGTTAATTTCTTATTGAATAAACTACGCAGTATATCAGTTACTGACTGAAGTTCTGACCTGAACAGTTTTGTCTATCAATTTCTTTCTTTGTTGGGTGTTTGACGCATGGCAAACAACTGCCAATACTTCAATTCCTTGAGCTCTAAGTTTCCCCGCGACTTCATCAGACATTTTTCTGCGACAATTTAAACCCAACAGAAAAAGTTTACTCATACTTGAGTATCTCTTTGGATATGAAAGTATCAGAAACTTATTTTTCCCATTTTTCTCATTCAATTAGCACAAAAATCAGAAAACAGAGAAGATCATGGCTGAACCCTTCAAGTCTAATGGCCGGGGAAAAGGTAAAAAAAACCTCCACAATCGCCACCTTGCCTTCAAATCTCTTAGCCATTTTGGTATTGTCCATTTCTACACAGTTGGTAGCTTAATTTTCTCGGAAACCAAACAATTAAACTTATCACTACGAGTCAGCCTTTTCAGAACTGAGAAGATCCCTTTTCACAGGACGGCTTCTGATTTATTTCAACTTGAACTAATTGGCTATCAACTACTATATTTTTAGAGGCAACTGTTACCTCAAAGATTTCCTCTGCATGTTTGGTTTTACCTTTTTCGTCCCAAGATCATAGTTTAGGCAAACCAAATCTTAGTTTTGGGTTGAAGAAAACAATACCAAACAAGCTATTATTTGTCGTCTACTCCAGAATTCTTCACAAAACCTAACAAGTTAGAATTCTTGATTTACAGACAATCTAACTTCGGGGCAAAGGACTTGTTGCTGTCCAGAATGATCCGCATTAAGAAGTATTTAGGATGTGAAAATTAGAGATTGTACCTAGAGTGACTTGTAACCTCAAGTTGAAATTTCTTGAAAAGATGAAATATCAGTCAATAATGCAAATAAAATTGAACTATTCATGATCCAAGTCCTTGATGATTGATAGACTATTAAGGAACTGCGAAATTAAATTACAAAAAGTATTGATTTCATGGGAAGTTCTCAACCAACATGATAAGCATTGGATCAAGGAAGATTCTGGCAATTTGCGAGGATAAGATGACTTCGGCAGAGCTGAAGCCGAAAGCACTTACTATTCTTTATTATTCTAATGGAATGTAGAGTATCCAAAGATCAAGGAAGTATATGTTTAAGGCTAATCCCAAAACAGAAGCACAAAAAAATATTGGAAGCTAGAGCCTGGAGGGCATTCCTCCAGCAACCACTAGAGTTTCTCCTGTGATATAAGAAGCATCATCAGATGCCAAAAATGCTGTGGCAGCTGCCATGTCTTTAGTTGTACCAAGCCTGCCGAGTAAAGTTTTCGTTTCAAGCTCGTTTCTCTGCAACGGTATAGGGAATATAAATCAAATTTGAAAAATCCAGTGAGGAAATTCGGAGCGAGAGGAAGAATTTATTTAGGTCAAAATATACTCACAATATCATCATTACTTGTAATGAATGAAGCAAAATTAGTTGGTACAAAACCAGGAGCAACACAGTTTACACGAGTGTTTGGGGCCAACTCAGCAGCCAGGGCCTAAGCAACAGATAAAAAAGAATCAGTATATAACAAGAAGATACTCACAGTATATGAATCTTTTTAAGGAACATGCAAGGCAAATACGAACTTTGGTAAGTCCAAGAAGGGCTGTTTTAGTGACTCCATACATAGCCATTGAAGCTGGTGGGTTATAGCCAGCAATGGAGGAAATGATAACAACAGAGGAACCCTTCTGCAAGTGGGGAGCTGCATCCTGTATAAATCATAAAATGGGTAACACACGCCTTTACCAACTATAATGTCAGCTCATGAAGATGGCAGAAACGGGACATGCAGAAACACATACTGCATTCTTTCTTTTCGCTTTTGTTTTGACCCTCCATAACTTAAATTACCTTGAGAAGAAGTATAGAAGCTTTGACATTTATTTCCCATAGCTTGTCTAGGACAGCTTCTTGAGTTTGCAACATGGCATCAACGGAAGGATTTGCAGCAGCATTGGACACAACAATATCAATCCTTCCGTACTTCTGTAACAAACCAGAATGCTCAACCACATCTTAGAATAGCAGTTTAAGTATTTCTAAGCACAGATTCTATTAATAGATTACAGAAACCAATCACTCAAAGAAACCCAGCTCAAGTCTCAGTCCAACATCCATATAAAGAAACAGAGATGAGGAAAGGGAATAAGCATCTCAAAGCCATAACATGGTTCACTTTTTATGAAACAAGAACAACACCTGAATACTGAAATCAATCTCAGTCTTATCTTCATATTTTATCAGTTATTGACTGAAGAAGTTCTCACCTGGACGGTTTTGTCTATCAAACTCTTCCTTTGTTGGGCATTTGAGACGTGGCAAACAACTGCCAATACTTCAATTCCTTGAGCTCTGAGTTTTTCCGCGGCCTCATCAACATTTTTCTGCCACAATGTAATCAAAAGGGAATTTTTATTTTCATACTTGAGTATTTCTGTGGAAGTATCAGATGGAATTTCTTTTAATTATTAGAGGTGTGATTGGACCGAAAATGGTAGAAATATAACTAAATTATTTTCATCTAATAATATTCACTTTTCTAAAGTCAAGTAGACATGAATCAGAAATCGCGTTCAGTTTTACTGGACAAATCCGATCCAACACAACTAAACTAAGCCAAAAGATT
Organism: Cercis canadensis; assembly: GCA_003255065.1. Classification (NCBI taxonomy): domain Eukaryota; kingdom Viridiplantae; phylum Streptophyta; class Magnoliopsida; order Fabales; family Fabaceae; genus Cercis; species Cercis canadensis. Next base: position 378,471 of record QAOA01000562.1, on the reverse strand, counting down.
AACATTTTACAGAGCTAATGAATCCCCAAATCGGATTTCAAGAATAATCATTTGTCCATTTTCTCCTTCAGTTAGCACTTAGGAAAAATAATAGCATAGACGAAAGGGAAACAAAAATTACCGGATCGTGATTCAGATCCCAAATTAAAGATGAAACTATAGGACAGTCTAATTTACTGAATATAAAATGAGCTGAAAGTTCGAAAATTGAAGTGAGTGATGAACCTGTTTGCGAGAAGAGATGACGACAGATGCACCCTCCAAGCCAAGCCTCTCCGCTATGCCGAAACCGATGCCTTGGGTGGAAGCCGTTACAATAGCCACCTTACCTTCAAATCTCCTAGGGACTTTGCCCGTGTCCATTTCTACGCAATTAGAAGCGGCAAACAGAACAATTTTCCCGGCAATTAAACAGTTAGAATAAACAGGATTATGGGATGTGAATTCAGAATTCAGATTATGTCCTTTTTCGTAAGCGAGCTTTGTTTTATTGGTGTACGTTTCGAGGTTTTTACTATCTGACATCTGTCTACAAAGACTTTTTAATTAATGATAGATAGCCCAAAAACATAAATAAGTTTAGGTGGGCCGGTAGACATATTTTTTTTTTTTTTAAATGTACTATAAGTTTTTGAATAAATTTTCAATCTGATTATTATAATTTAATTTTTTTTTAATGGGGTCCTATCATTATCCTATATTGTAACTCTATCAGTTTAGTATTAATATGACAAACAATTTCTTCATGTGACAATAAATGAAGCTTACATGGTGCCAAAGATGGCATACTAATTGACATCCATCCAACGCACATAAAAGACATGTGGCCAAGTTTTCTCCAAATTAATGGAAATTAGGGTGAGTAGCAACATATAGAACCTAATTTTTGTGTCACTTTGATGCAATATTAGCTTTTTTTATTGTCACATAGATAAGTCGTTTATCATGTGAGCACTAAAGGATCTAATTAAAAAAAAATTCAAACTATAAAAACTTCAAAAGAATTTTTTTTTTATAAAGATCTAATTTAAAATTCATCTAAATTATAAAAAGTTGTATTACATTTAATATTTTTTTTATATATATTTAACATTGGTAACTCATTCTATTAATGGCACGTAGACCAATGGTGATGGCAATGTCACCAGGATAATAATATTTATTGGCCGCGAAAGAAAATTAAATAACCCACTTATAATTATTTGTAATTATATATATATATATATATATATATATAAGGCTTTTTATTTTGGCCAAATTAAGAACCTAATCTGGTAAAGTATTGTTTACGCCCAAATTCTACCAACTTTAGAAAAGTTTTTATTTTTATCATTCAGGATTGAAGCTTTAAGCTGGAGAACATAATTCTTTCTACGTGTTCAATGGGAGAATAATAGTATGAGGGCAAACTGTGACACTGACCAATACTAGGGGAAATGACTACTTATATAAGAGTTCCGAACCAATATAAACAGGGAAAGAAAATTTACTAAATTTTTTTCTTACTATAGGGTTTAACCATGGAATGTAAACTTAAGAGAGTAAAAATGAAGCAATAAACCAGTTTATATGCCTAAATACGTCCTAGTTACTCGTTAATATTGAATTTAATTCAGTAATTTGTAACATACATAACGTAACAACATGTTTAACAACGACTAACTCAATCATAAGGATTTCTAAATTTCTTCAAAAGCTCCGGTATCTCATAGCCAAGCATGTCATCTACTGCTTGAATCATTTTAGGCTTCAGTTTCTCAAACTTGTCAATGCTGTAACCATTCAAAACCTCTCGAAAGTGCTCCACGTTGGGGAAATCACCCGCTGGCAGATGAAACTCTCTTTGGACCTGTTTGGCAAAAACTTAAAATCAGTAACTGAGCAATTGAGTAGCAGGGGAGGCGGGGAGAAGTGATACCTTTCCAAATTCATCTTCAAGATTATCAATAAGTCTTTGTTGAGCCTTAGCTTTGCCCATCATTGCAGGCATCTCCTTCTTAAGGTGACTAATTATATATGCATGCATTTTAGCAGCTCTAGCACGTTTTACAAATTCGTTGATCTGCACCATTCGAATTACATCACAATCTTGAACTAGCAAATAAAAAAAATAAAAAATACATGCATATATGAGGTGTAAGCATGCAGAGATTAGTCGTATGCATATAATTCACTCATCTACACCACCATGTCACACAATACTACATGCAAAAATAGTGAGCATACCCGACGATCACAGGCCTTCTTTGGAATATCAACCAAATCTGTAAGAAGATCATTCTGTTCCTTCTCAAAGAGTTCCTTCCCTAATGGACCAATGGAGTCTTCATTTATAGGTTTATCATTGAATGATCTGCAAAGTCAAGAATAGTAGCACTACCTTCAAACTAACGAAGTCAGATTAATCGGAGATGATATCCAATAACATATGAGATCATTTATAAGGATCATCAAAAGATACAATGAATTTTCATGTGATTTTTATCAAATGATTCAATGAAAGAATAAAATTCATCAACCATGCCAACATCATGCAGCATGCTTTGAATGTTCAAAACCACAGCAAAACAGTTAAGTTTTAAGACAATGGTACAAATCAGCCCTTATAAAAGCTGCAAACTGTTACACATATCTAAAAGATAACAAACCTACCCAATATAAACACGGGCAACCTCGGGAGTATTTAGAACTTTCCCCAAAGACCACATCAATGCTCCATAAACTCTCATGAGCTAAGATACAAAATCAGATGGGTGAGCACGCCTTAAATTAGATGTCAAATTCATTAGGTCAGGCTAAATTAAGTAGTGGGTTAGATGTCTTACTTGTTGAGTATCAACTTGGTCTGCTTTATTCAAAACTACACGTATCTTGTCATCATGGCCACGTAGAGATGAAATTACACGTTTAAATTCATCACTTATATCAAGCTTATGGGGATCAAATAGGAGAAGAATGAGATCGCATTTTGCAGCAAACCAAGATATAACACCAGTGAAATCATAGCTACGTTGAGTTCTTTGCTTCTCTCCAGATAGGACACCAGGAGTGTCCACAAATGTGATCTCATCTAGCAGCTGAAAGCATATTTGAGAAAAAGTTGTTTCAACCACAGAAAAATGACAGTGGCAAAAGTTGGACAGAATTGGAAATAAATAACTCACTGGATGTGGCATTTGAGAACATTGGAACTTTGATAAGAAAGCTCCTCCAAATGTTGTTAGGCCACTAAAAGGCATGTCAGCATCAACAGCTACAGTATTTCCAGGAATACTCCTTTCATCATGTCCAGACTATAAATAGAAAGATGGTGAGTTTTGGACCTCCATGAACACAAACAGATGACAATTAGAATGAACAGAAACAACAATTGAGTTTAAAATTCAAGCTTAAACTCACAACTCATTTCAAATTCGGATTAAATTTATGAGAGCTTCAATAATTAAGAGGCATAGGAGGATCAAATGTACAGCACATTAGAGTGGGAGACCATCATTAAGAATAAGATCACCATTGCATAGTGTTTGGAAGAGAATCCATGTTAGGAGGGAGGAGGGAAGAGTGCATTGTGATTTACAAGTTTTCACATACCAAACAAATAATTTACAGAAGATACAAATAAAGCAATAGGAGAATAAAGAAGCCTATTATACCATGACAACAACAAATCTGTCAGTTGTTGGCTCTGGTCCAATGTGCGCCCCTGTAAAAAGAGCAGTGAAAGGTGAACACACCAACAATGTGTAAAATATTTCTATCTAATCAATTTAATGAACAAAAACAATTCATATAATGTAACTACTAGAAGGTCGTCCATAATTTAAGCAACCTGGATAATCGCATCTTAGCAAATGTTTTATGAAAGTTGTCTTCCCTGTGGAATATTGGCCAAGAAGCATGACCATGGGTTTAGCATCAAAATCACTGTTGGTCTGCAAAAGATAGATCACAGCCTTAAAATTACTATTAGAATATGTACAAGAATCAAAATCATGCTAATTAAAGCATAACAATATCTTGTTCACATCTGAAGCCAACTCAAATTCAGTATCTTTTATCAACACATATACATGACATGACACTCACCAATGGCGGAGAAACAAAATCATTAAATCGATAAGTGATTTCCAGTGGCTTTAGCCTCTCAAAATACAATCTCTTCAAGCCATCTATAATTGATGTAACTGCATTAAGAGGTAACTGGGAAAAAGAAAACAGTTAAAAGCAGAGTAAATCTGGCAAAAGCAAGGAAGCATGTAGTATAGTACCAAAGAAACAGATTCACAGTAGCACATTCCATGATCCTATATTATTTTTACTTAGAACCACCATTCAGTCACACTAATATCTAGTTCACGTCATTTGACTCATCTAGGCAATGAAGGCAATCTAGAGAGGGCAAAATCCATCCATTTGAAATAATTCTGCCACTCAATGTAATTCATGCAAGTAAGAGAAAACTGCAACGTTCACTAAGAAAAGGATAGACACTCGAATAAAGAAAAGAAAAATTATCAACCACAAAGCATCTTTGCACCAGACAACCAATTATCATTACGAATATTAATTAGTAAAATTGCAAAAGTTGCTAGATTTACAGATTGGTTCAACAATAAGTAACATGTTAAATCTCAATCAGAGAATGAACAATAAAACTCACTTTCTTTGAAGATTTTGAAGCAAACCATTGAGAAGTTGGCAATGGCTGGGGCAGTCCAGTTCCTACATATTATTAGTAAAGTAATAATTAAACCAAATATCAATTAAACAATGTCATGTATAATTGAAGAATATATTTATGTTACTAACCATTTACTTCAGACTGAACATTGATTGTAAAACTTTTTGTTTTCTGAAAAGGAAAAAGAAACGATAATAAGTAAAAGAATCAACGTAAGTCATATACCCTAACTAATAAAGCACAGAAATACAGAGATTGCTTACTGCTACTAAAGCATCAAGTCCATCCAACACTGGAGGTTTAATATTTTCCTTGTCAACTGTAATCAATAGAAATGGAGTAAGAAATCCAATGAAATAAGTGAATAAAAGGGATAGAGTATTGAGAAAAATGACAAGAAAATAGAACTGACAAGAAACTCATGTCTTCAAAACTGATAGTAAGAGGAACACTTAATGTTTATGAATTAGTTAATTATGCTTGATTCTCAGTCAATTGGTGCTCATCATCATGTCAAAATGTTTACAGTCATCGCAGCTCGAAATCAAGAGATTGCAATTTATGACATATAGGAAATACATTGTGTTCAGCAAGCCGTAGCGGATGCATGCCTCTTTCATTTGATAGGTATGAGAAAAAACAATACAGACAATTCAAGAAGCAGATTATACGGCCACAATAACAGTAACAGTATGCAACTTACTTTCAGTTTTGAGGATATCTGAGGTAAGTTCATATCCTGCTTGTGCAAGGGCAACGAGCTGTTTTATTTGACAGGCATTAAAAGTCAGATTCTTATGTGATAGTGTTAGAAATACTATGTATAATAAAAAAATTAATATGTCAAATAAATTACCTGCATTGCAGCAACAAACTCTGTGAATCCTAAGAATCCTTGTCTTTTGCTGTCTGCAAGGGCCCAAACCTATGGAAACAAATTAGGGGCGTAAATAACATCAGCAAAATCCCACTGCAAACAAAGAATTATCAGACATTACCAGCCCTGCAAAGGATTTCTAACACAATACCTGCTTGAGTTCAGGGCGAGACAAGTTCGACATAGCGAAGAACTTTGTAGCATCATTGCCAGATATACGCCCGTCTCCATCTATGATCAAATCAAAGTCAACTAATAGTGAATCCATGCCAGATATGGAAGAAGACGAAGAACTAACCTGAATCGGCCAAGTTGAACCATTCCTGGTAGATCTTGGTTTGCTCTTTCGAGCACGAACTGATCCAATCGTAACCTGTCTTCATCTTCTACCTTCAAGCTCCAACTTCATCAACGATCTACGAAGCTTTTGGTTTGGGAACTCGAAAGAGAAAGTGAGAAGTTGATTCTTATGGAAGGTAAGGGATTAGAAGAGGTTTATTATATATGGAATAATCCTAAATTACTAGTAAGGATGAAAAAACTTAATTTATAAAGGCCTAGATTCTTATTTTACTGTAAGCAATCGGTAAATATCACTAAAAACCGTTACTAAAGCTTATGGCATAACTCAACGCCTCCTTCACCCTCTTGGTCTTGGGTGTTTGTTTATAGAGATTTCATTTTCAATTTTCAAAAGGTGGCTTGTGCAGTTGTTCTCCCTCCATAAAGGAGATAATCATCAGAACGAGGTCCGTTACGCTACTTCGCACTGTGGAAATAATGCTGATGTGCCGTACGCGTGGTTTTGCCACAAAGAATAGTGATTTGCGCATGCTTATCCGATTAATCAGACTTGGACTGGGCCCACTGTTTTGTGACAAGTTTAATTCATAAGTAGGAAACGGTATCGTTTTATCTAGGATGTTGCAGTGAGCGGATCCACACCACACAAATCCTTCCTTCCTCATTTTGAACTTTTGAATTAGAGCGCCCGTTCAAATGGTGGAGCCCATTCTGGTCCACGTGTGAAACGTTCATGGAGATTATTTTCTATCAAAATGATGTTTTAATTGGTTGGTTCCCACTTGAGAGATACAGGAAAAGATCATTGGGTTAAAAATAAAAAGGAAAAGTTGGGAAGAATAACAAAAACTGAAAGACCAAAGTTAAAATGTGATATAATTAGTTGTGAATATGATCAAAAAGTGAAGGCAATGGGGGATGAGAAAGAGCGACATAGATAAAGTGAAGAGAGAGGTCAAAAGATGATTCATTCATACCTATCATGAAAAAAAATAAAATGACAATTACATATGTATTAATTTTGATTTATTTATATTTGACAATGTTAATGGTTATGTGGCACTTTGTTTATTAGTTACCATGTGTAAAATTTTATACTAATAATAGATTAAATTTAAATTCATTATATATCAGCAATAAAATTTTAAAATTTTGATTATATTCACATCCTATTTTATCAATTTTTACATATAAGTGAATAAAGATTTAAATTGACATTATGAAAATTTGGGTATCCAACAATCAAAAGGATGAATTTGCTATGTGAATAATTGATAAGTTTTATTTTTTTTTTAAAAAGTCTCAAAATAAAAACTTCTATGTCACCATATGCTAAAAAATTAAAAATTGATTAGATAGAAATGTTTAATAAACTTGCATGCTCATTACTTCACTCATTGCAAGGGAAAGCATTCATTTGGCATGCTGATAATTCAATTGGTTATATATTCGCATTTTATTAAATTATCCCTATTTTATTAAAATTAAAAATTTTCTCCTCTTACGCTTACAACAATGTAAACATAACTTCACAACATAATTCCCCATCAAAACAAATTATAACATAATGCACCTAACATAATCCTTTATTATCAACGTGGCATCCAAGGAACTAAATGCGTGTCGTTTCAGACGAAACAGCCGAAATTTTTCGGTTTCGTGGATGAACGACACGAAACTCCATTCCAGTTCAGAAATTCTGCCATTTCCATGGAGACAGACAAGTTTCGGTGCTTTTCGGAGGAAACAGAGAGAAATGACGAAATTTTCGACCTTCAGTACGAAACAAACTGAAAAAGAATCAAAAGATAAGCAATCACGGACCCATTATTGGTGACCATCGCCTATTGCACATATGCAGGTGAAGCTCTGGAAACGGTCACCGATTCCCGGAGTTCGTGCGACAGAGAAAAATCACAGAGGGAGAGAAAGATATCACAGTAGAAGAGAAAGAAAAAAATCGCAGGGAAGAGAGAGAAACAGATCGCAGGGAGGAGAGAGAAACAAATTGCAGGGGAAGAGAGTGAAATAGATCTCAAGGGAAGAGAAACATATCGAAGAGGAAGAGGGAGGAACACTACAGAGGAAGAGACAGAGACTTTCGCAGAGGAAGAGAAACAGTTTGCAACGTAAAACGATTGTGTTTTGGGTTATTTAACATTACACTATTTAATTTTATATNATATATGTTGTTATTTTTAACAATTTTATTTGCTTTTAAAATTTGTAATTTCATTTAAGGTTGTGTTTGAGTTGAGTATTTCTAAAATTTATAAGAATTTAAAATACATATAATTAAAATGTAATATTTTAAATGCTTTAATTTAAAATATATTATATTAAAACTTTAAAGATCAATAAAAAAAAATACACCGAAATTTTAAAAATATTTTTAAAAATTACACAAATAAAATAATTTAAAATTAATATTTCAAATACACTCAAAAAATATACTACACTCTACAAATATTACATCTAAACGCACCCTAAGAAAAATAGTAAAACATTGATATTGCAAAACTAATATTTTTTCAAGGGCTTTTGACGAAGACATATGATCGATGGTATATGTTATGTGCACTGGAATGATAAAAAAACACTAAATCATTCAATTATAAAGACCAATATATAGCAATAATCAAAAGAGTAACATGGCAATACTAAAAATTCCACATAAAAACACTTCAGGAACTAAGAAAATCAATGCCACCATTAACGCTTACTGAGAGTCTCCTATGGACCATAGCAAACAGCAATTCCATGTTCATTTGCTTTCGCTTCAAAACATACAGCAACAGTACTGCATAACATCATAACAGATTGCAAAGTAACACCAGCTTTGGATAGATGACGACAAAATAGAATTGAATGGAAATTGAATAAAATAATTATCCCTCAATTTATTAATGTATTATAATAATGAAATGGGGGATGGTTGTTTTTTTTTTTTTTNTTTTTGGTATGAAGACAATGATTTGTTTCTTAGGGACACGTTTTTCCTTTAATTTCCTGTTATTTCCAAAAGTAACAAATGGAAGGTTTTTAATTGAAATTCTTTTTTAAAGAAAGTTAGAAAACTGTTAGAAAGGAAAATTTCTATTATTTTTTAATAAAAAAAAATCATTCCCCTATATCTACAAGGAAGCACATGTTAATTATTATTTTTTCGGAAGATAACATATCTAAATGAAAGAACTGTAACAAAAAAAATATCTAAATGAAATTAAGAATGATGATTAATATCATTTTCATTCTGTCACATTGTAGTTCACCTTCCTTAAAAATTGTAATAGTTTGTTTGAAAAGAAAATGTGAAAGGATTTCATCTTAAAAAAAATGGGAATGGGAGACTATTGAGGACCATGGCAGATTAAAAATTGGGAGTGAGAATTATATTATCTTATTTGATAAGTAAAAGAAATTATGAGGGGAATAAATAAGAGAAAAATAATTTTCATTTCGAGCCCACTAAAATCTATCTCTCCAATAACCATGACAAAATTAGAACATGAGCTAATAATATTTTTGACATAATATAATTAACCTTCACAAAAATATGATCTCAGCAAAGTATCATGAATGAATTTATGAAATTTCCTTTTTAATTTTCAACATGTCTGTTTATATGTCATCCAAATTATAAGGCAAGATAAAACTACCTTTTCATTTCCATTTATTGTATTTTTTAATTTTTATTTTCTTTGTGCTCCTCATCTTATTTTCAAATATAGCTTCAAAAAATATAGGAGAAAAATTTAGAAAATTCAATATGAAGAAATAGTATACGCTATTAGTACCTTAGAAATCCTAGTAGGTCTCCGATATTGATTCTCAATATTGGAGGAGGTGGCGAGCCTTGATTGTACATTGCCATTTGGGTAATGACCCGACGCAATTTGTCTCTCTTCTTTTATTTGATTGAAGATCATGGTGTAACCTTCCCCTGATTTGGGGTCTGTTTCATCCCAAGCACCAAATTTTGGTATTGCTGCTGCTTTATTATTATTCTGCCCACCAAATAACCCATAAAATTTGTCATAGACATTGACGACAACACACAAAAATGGAGAAATACAATAACCATTGACAAGAATGGGAGTTGAGCTTACTGTGTAGTCATTTGAGGAATGGCTTCCACTTTTGTGTCTGCGATGACTTGACATAGTAGAAGAGAAGCTACCAATAAAACTAGTCCCTTTAGACATGCTGCTTTTGCTATCTGATCTTCTTTCGCTTGCAACACACTCTGGTGTGAAGCTACCATGGCTTCCTCTGCTTCTGTGCCGTGAATTGCTTCCACTTCTGTGGTGGCTGTTGCTCCCAGGAGAAGCCTTCACTGTATCAGGACCATCCGTTTTATGGCTACCTCCTCTGCTTAGCGTTTTGAAAATCTCTGGATTTTGCTCTGGATCGTTTGGGTTTATCATCAACCCTGTTCTCTCTCTGCGTGCATCCTCAAACCACGCTGTGTAGGGGACGTTCTCACTGTCCCAATTCCCAAATTTTGGGACATAGGATTGCTGCCGACGATGAGACATTTCAGGAATCGTCAAAAAAACTAAAGGGGTTTCTAAACAAATGGAGAAAATGAAGATCTGGTTTCAAGTTTCAACCTTTGAGGAGTGTCACAGCACAGTGAAAATGAATGCATATATATAATCTTATTTGCCACGCAAATTTGAGGTCTAAATATGGAAATTCCGTGTAATCAAATATTCAGAAAATCAGAATCAATCATATATGAATGGCCCAGATCACGATAATTCTATGAGTCTTTGTTGATTTGGTGCTTTAATCCATGATATAGGATATTTCGACCTGTATTTACAACATGGCAATTCTTCCCAAAAGTTTTTGACTTTCTATGGTAAAATTTGAACTTGTGATCTCTGAGAAACTGTAACCCAGAAGGGAATCATAATGTTATTTAGCGACCATAATAGAGAAAATTAGAGCCATTAATTATGAAATAGATGAACACTTACCGCCATAAATTAGGAGAATTCCTTCTGAATTTCTGTGAAAACAGAACCTTTGAAGTATAAGCAGAAGAATAATTGTTAGAAAGTTGGGATGTGGAGTGAGGACAATTAGGAATGTGGAAATGTGAGGACATGGGCATGGCCAAGGAAACACATATTCGATGCTTACAAGGTTTTGTTATTAATATAATTAAATAAAGAATATAATGTCATTTTCTTTTATGATTTTAAAAAGTGTAGCAAATAAAGATCCGGCTCCATTGTTTTGCCTTGCCTTGAGTGTTGTTCTACTCACTGCAGCATCTTCTTCCTTGTCAGTATCTCAATTCCATCCATGTTCATGTTCATTATATTTATATAATTAATAAATGGGCCTGATTTAAAAAATAAAAATCTAAACATCAAAAAAAAAAATGTAAATAAAGCTAAAAAAGATTAAATAGAGCTCAAAACGGACCTACTGGATAAACTTCAATTGTAAACCGATCTTAAAATGGAGACCCTAATTTTATGAGTTGTGCCCTAAATTGATAATACTTTCTACAAATAATCTTAAAGTCTCATTTTGGTTGGGAAATAAGAATTTAACTACTTACTTATAATTTCTATTTAAATATTTATTTGGTGTAAGAAAGTCTCATTTGAAGAGATCTCTAATAAAAATTAGCAAAAGAAAAAAAAAGAAATATCTGATAAAAGCTAAAACCCACACTAAAGTAATTTCCAAAAGTGTTAGTAATATTGATACTTTGCATTTTCTTTGGTAGTATATATTGACACATTTTCTTTTTTGCTTATAATAATTTATTAACCTTGAAAAAGATAAGGATCTGATTTCACATGGCCTGTAGGACTGGCGCCTACTGTAAAATGATAAAAACCATGGACTAATTTCAATTTTTTATATCCTAATTAATTGGCTTTGTAAAGAATGTATAAAAGGTATCAATTCAATGCTAACCAAAAAAGAAAAGTAACGAACCAGTCTGCAAAAAATAAAATAAAAAAAATAGTCAACCTTAGCAATAATGAAGTTGCCAAAAGACCAAACTCAGCCAGATATACCCTTTGAAGAGGTTGATGGGGTAATAAATCAGCCTAAACTAAAAAACGTGAAGAGCATAATTACTCAATTAATGCTTTCCAGATATACCTTTTAATTGGGTCAGAAATCAGCCTAAGCCCAAAAACGTGAAAAGTATTACCCACAACTAGCTGTAATTTCTGTGTAACGCACAGATAGTTAATAAAAATAAAGAAAATTGACCCGTGAAGAAAAACAAAAAAAACATAGGAGAATAGAGAGCGAGTATATTAACTTTAAGGCTTAATTGTAATTTTAGTCATTTATTTTAACCACTTGAACGTTTTGGTTTCCCTTCTTTAAAAATAAACTATTGAATCCCTATATTCATAAAATGTACAATTTTAGTTCATTTATCTTTAAGTCAAAATTCCTAAGTTTATTTCAAGGTATAAAATTCTTTGATTCATAATCCCACCGTTCAGATTGAAGGGCTACATCTTATGAACTTCCTCACTAAATTTTAGCTCGATCTAACGGTGGGACTCAGCCCAAAATACCAAAATCATAATTTTTCATCTAACCACAAAATTTAGACTTTTTCACCGTTAGATCGAGCTGAAATTTAATTGAGAGATTCACAAGACGTAGCTCTTCAATCTGAACGGTGAGATTATAAATCAGAAAACTTTACACCTTGAAATAAACCTAAGAATTTTGACTTAAAGATAAATGGACTAAACTTATACATTTTATGAATATAGAGGGACTCAATAGTTCATTTTTAAAGAAGGGGGACCAAAATGTTCAAGTGGTTAAAATAAGGGGACTAAAATTGCAATTAAGCCTAACTTTAAACAAACATACTAAAAAAAAAAAAAAAAACTCTATTAATTAAGTATAATGATTATTCAATCAATGCTTTCCAAATTAGCCTAAGCGCAAAAACGTGAAAAGTATTACCCACCACAATTATTCAATTCATGCTTCTCATATCTTACCCAGAGCAGTCTACTATAAATAAAGCCTCCATCTAATGGTTGAATCACAATTGATTGCTATTGAAAAAGCCATAGAGCATAGTCTATATACTGAAAAGAAGGATCAGAGATGGAGAGTAAAAGAATGATGGGTTTTTGTGTGTCTGTGATGGCTATTGGGTTGCTAGCAATGTCATTAAGTGCCAGTGAAATTGAAGACATATCATGCTCTCAAGCGCTTACAGATTTGCTTCCCTGCAAGGATTATTTGTTGGGTTCTGGTCCTGATCAACCTCCACTCGCTTGCTGTGAGAATGCACAGCAATTGTTTCATCTGGCCAAAACCACTCAAATCCGAAGGGATTTATGTAATTGCCTAAAAAATGCTGCACAATCCATAGGTGTGAAGGCTGAGAGAGCCAAACAACTTGCCCCATCCTGCAAAATCTTCCTCCCATTTCCCATTCATCCCAAAATAGATTGCAGCTCGTAAATCTCTCTCTCAATTAATCTTATTTTTGCTTCATTACTTTGCATTATAATCCTGTCACTGGTTGGTTATGCTTAATTATTTTTCAAAACTAACATTTTTAATTTTGTGATTTGTGCAGGATTCCATTGGTAGGATTGATGACGGAGAGGTTTAATTAGACTTTGGATCCACAAATCCAACTCTCAATAAACATATGTAATAGGAAAAAATGTGCTAGCTAGCCTTTGTACCCTTTGGTCATCTTATGTTTGTATATGAGCAAACTGAGATATATGAAAAAAGTTGATAATTATCTTTTGTGTTTAGTTATGTGTTATTAGCTACTATTGTGCTGTTCCAATGAGATAAAATTAACAAATGGACTTAAAAATTATAACAGTAGAATTTTTTTTATAATTTTGAAACATTAACTCTTTTTCTAAAATGATGTGATAAAATAATAACATATATATATATATAGCTAAGATGTTAGTTTTCTCATTTTATTTGAGTAATTTTATTTGAATATTTGTAATTTATATCTCTTCAATAAAATATAATCCACTTATTTATTTTTATACAATTCAGATTTTATTATCTATATCAAATGTGTAAATATAATTAATTCCATGTTCTATTTAAAATGAACTTGGCACCCATAAATTTTTAACTTTGACAATTCATAAAATTAGTGAACCCGGAACATGAAATATAGCAAATTTTGAAAAGAAACAAAAAAATTTAGACACATATTTTTTCTATTCAAAATTTCAATCTAAAGTAAAAATAATACTCCTAAATCATGGTTTTTGAGTTTTAAATAGTCTACTCCTAAATCATGGTTTAAGCAAAAAAAGTGATGAACAGGCTTTTGGCTCAAATTATAGTTTGGGAGACTCCAAAAAATAATAGTCCTTAAAACTGGAATTCATAAATCAAATATTCGATTTAGCAACATAATTAACATAAACCTCCTTTAGTGATAAGTAATTATTGAAAAATCAGGGATTGAAGTTAGGATGTTGATCAAATTAATTGTAGTGGTGGGCATCATATTAGATATATAAGTAACGGCTAATCAAGTTGCCAAAATGAATTTGCCAATAAATAAAGATGCATTAGTTAATTAATTCAAACCAAGCTCTCAGCTATTCCCTGGCAATTAATAACTTAATTTTTTTGGTATATGGAACGTAACAACTCTGGCAGAACCCAAAAAAAGAAGGTGTAATCACCCCATGTTAATGACTTAATTACCATATAACAGTCAGAGCACTTGACTATATATAAATAATTATCCCTGCTTCTATTAATGGTTGATTCACAACAATTTTATTCTCGTAAAAAAGCTCTTTGACCACAATATTATACTTTAGAAACNTCTTTGACCACAATATTATACTTTAAAAACTTATTTACTAATCTATTACATTTTTAAAATTATTTATGTCGTTACATTTTTTTTTAAAAGAACGAAAAAATAAGATTGTGGCCCTCACCAAACACACCACATCCCATACGACGTGTCTCCACACTAGACGCATCACGTGGGATACGACATGTCCCAATTTATCCTATTGTGCCAGGTGGGACACGTCGTATTCCATGTTGCGTGTTCCTATTAGACGCATCACGTAGGATATAGCATGTTCAATGAAACTTACAATTTGTCATTTCATTTTTTTTAATATAATAATTGGATAAATAATTTTGAAAGAGTAATAGATTGATAAATAAGTTTATAAAATATAATATTGCAGTGAAAGAGCCAGTAAAAAATGTATATGATAGTAGAAGATAAGAAAATGATGGGTTTGTCAATGTCAATGTCTGAGTGGGAGCCAAAATGAGGCCGTATCCTATTTGTTTTGGTGCAACAAGTTGTTGATGGATCCTTCTGGCTCAGTTAAACCTACCCAGTTATGCTGCATTAGCTCAGATTACTTGTTTTATTACGTGGCCAATACCACTGAAATCCCAAGGGTTTTATGTTTTTGTATCAAAATAAACGCAGCCCAGTTTCACAGGTTCAAACAACTCTCCCAATCCTGCAACTACCCCAAACTCGATTGCATGAGGCTGTTGGAACATGGAAGGGTGGATTGGCAGAGAGGCCTAAATGACGGCAATTTGACCAAAATGGGACATTTACACTAACTAATTATTTAAAAGGGGTCTTTTTGAAAGTATTTACCAAGAATGGGCAGTTTTAAATATTTTAATATTTTTTTGATCAGTATAGAACACGTTTTATCACTTTCTAAAGCGGGTTCAAAGGAAATACGTTTTATCATAATTTTCCCAAAAGTGTGTCTGCAAAACATGGCGTGGAAAAATTTCAATGGAACACGCTTTATAGATAAAACATGTTCAAGAGGAACACGCTTTATACATAAAGCGTGTTCTTCATGAACACGCGTTATTCCTAAAGCGTGTTCAAGAAGAAGCGTTTTCCTTTGGAACACGCTTTATACATAAAGCGTGTTCCATCCCCAATTTCTGAGGCCCTATTTCAGTCAAAGTGAGACACAGGTTATATATAAAGCGTGTTCTATACTGATCGAAAAAATATTAAAATATTCAAAATTGTCCCTTCTTAGTAAATACTTTCAAAAAGACTCCTTTTAGGTAATTAGTTAGTATAAGTGTCTCATTTTGGTCAAATTGCCCCTAAATGACTTTAGTTGGATATTAGCACAGCATAAAAAAAAACATATATATGTGATGCAAAAATATGTTTATGTATGTGTAAGCAAAAATTAGAAACAAATGTGATTCAAAAACTCATTTTCAATCTTGTGTCTATCTATTTTAGGAAAATTTAAGACCAAAAAAAAAAAAAAGATAAAGATTGATAGCCCAAAAGAAAAAAGAGGTTCACCTAACCAAAGCAAGCTCACCCGGATTCGCTTTCAATAGATTAATTTTCGCATATGGAAAAGAATCAGTAAGAATCCTAAAAGCTATAGGAAAAGATTAAGTAAGAATCCTAAAAGATAAAGTGAAATCTCCCCATCTTTACTTACCCCAAATAACCCATAGCACCTTTTCTTGAAAGTATAGGAGAAAGGAGGAAGAAGGAATAGCACACGTCAACGACGAAGCATTTGACTATAAATAAAGCCTGCGGTTCATTGTCATATAGAAGGCATAGAATAGAATAGCATATGTTGGTGATGGCGGATAAGAAAATGATGGCTTTGTCTGTGTGTGTGGTGGCGTTTGGGTTGGTGGCAATGTTGGTGATCAGTGCTAGCCAAACTAATGCTTTATCATGCACTGATGCAATAAGCTATTTGGCTTTTTGCCAGCAATACTTGAGGGGTGTTGGCCCAAATGAACCTACTGTAGGTTGCTGCATTGGTGCAGGCAAGTTGTTTCAGATGGCCAGCACCACCCAAACTCGCAGGGTTCTATGTGCTTGTCTCAAAACTATCTTGGCACCCTCAACGGGTGTGAAGCTCGACAGAGCCAAACAACTTCCAATATCCTGCAATATCACCCTCCCATTTCCCATTGACCCCAGCATTGATTGCAGCTCGTAAATCTCTCTCCCTTTCTCTCTAAACTAGTGTTAATTTTTTCATTTAACCAAACTCATGTTTGGGCTATGATTTCCCATGTTATTATTGGTAAAATTCAGATGTTATTTTAGTTATATCCTTAAGTTTTTAAAGCCAATCTTTTGATTTTGTAATACGTGCAGAATTTCATGAGGCTACTGGAACTGGAAAGGTGCATCCACATAGAAGCCTAAATGACTCTGGATAGCACAGAGTATCAATAATAACATGTTATGCAAGAAAATCATGTATTAGAGAAATTTTAATAAAGTGGATGCCAGGAAATCTTTTATTGATGTTATTTTTCTCCAAAAGTTATAATATTAATTTTGTCATAATAATATTCAACTGATGTTATGGATTTTGGCTACATTACCACCAAAACCCTGTTTAGATGCTTCAATGTGTCACATTTTAAACTGAAAGTAAAAGAGCTTCAGCAATTTGTTGATCAAACTATATCATTTACCATTACATAGACCAAAACCAGAAATTCCATTGCATGCACTAAAGGATCTGCAGATCATATAATGTACAAGGCAAGAGCATCACAAACTTGCTTTCTATCTCTAAACACCAATTGTCTTGTTGAGTAGCCATAGGCAAAGAGCTAATTGAATGCCAAAAATGGAGTGTAGCCACGTTCTGTCAAGCATGAAACCAAACACAGTGATTCCTGCTCTGTTGTTCTCCATGTATGTCACTGCAAAAGTAAGTCATTTAGAACCTAAAACAATTGGACAAATGATTCAAGTGGAGCAATTACACTAGTACTAAAATCCCACTTACCTAGAGCTTGCCTCTTATGAAATGAGATGGTGTGTGTGTAAATTGGCAGCAACTTTGTGTTATCCAACTCATCCTCCTCATCTCCAACCTCCTCCTCATCAGATCCCAAATCAACATGGGCAGGAAAAGCTTGAGCTGAAGCTATCTGTGCGGTTGGTGTCTCACCATCAAGGTTGTCAAAACTGTTCACAGTGGCACATATGTGCCACTTTGCAGCAAGGCCTGTAATAGATTGTGCTTTATGCGTGATCTTTGTCGCGCTTCGCAAGAGTATGAAAAGCCCACTCAGCAGGGTAATGGAGACTAACTGCAATATTGTTAGGATTCAACAGATTAAAACTTTCAAGTTAAACTACCCAATGCTTATAATAAAGTACTAATTTTTTGAGTAACACTGAGAGTCTCAGTTTAATTTTTACCGTAAGCTCGCCAGCCTTGAGGCCATCAACTTCAGCACCAGATTTTGTAACCATTAGTAGAAAAATGAGCTGACTTGCTGTGATCAAAATCAGGGAAGCCAAAATAAACCCTCGGAAACGGTGGCTAATGATCCGCAGGTTTCTTCTTATTCTTAGGTGCTCCATCAAGATTGACCCCACCTCAGTTTCTTTCTGAAAGACTATGGCAAAGTCTTCTAGTCTCAGAATTTGCAGGTAGCAGATGAGCCGAAAGAGGACACAGACCAGGAAAAAAATTGAGGTTCGATAAATCCAAGAACATAGCTCCAGTGTGGATATTATGATGCTGCTCACGTACATATTACCATAATATGGTATTTCATAAGCTCCTGAGACGAACCACCATATCTTGTAGGCACATTCCGCTATGAAACATGGAAGCCCCCAGAGCATGATGACTGTCGTGGTTCTCTACAGGATAGGAACTAAAAGTTAGATTTTTGTTAAACAAGAGAAAACAATTAGATATAATGGTGTAATTGGGCAATGTTAAACGTTCAAGAATTTGACTTAGATGAAAAAAGAAAATCAGAGACTAGAAAAAGAAAATTTTCTCTTTGCTAACACACATCAGAAGCCCTTAGTTAATGTTTTGAGTTCCTTCAGAATAGAAATAAAAATTACTCACTTAAACGAAATGGGAAAGCCAGAGACTTGCTACATTTTCTCTCATGTAGCTAATTGATTTGTAGAGTTTATCAACCTAGATTTATATATATTATCCTAGTTTTATCCTAAAAGTATGACTACTAAGCTAAAAATATGGATGCAACCTGATTCATATATGCAAATTCCAATGGAGATTCCAGTACCCTTTTTGAATACCATTTCTGAAATGAAAATCTAGAGATTATTGGAAAGAAAACAGCTTTTCCTTACTAATGGTATCCATATTAGGGTAATAAAAAGGTGAACTTTTCCCCCAGATTTTCATGTATTTTTTTGCTCGAAACAAGTATTCTCCTTTCCATACTTCCAGACTAACTTTTAGTTGTAAAGCAAACAAAATGTTTGTATTTGGGAAACCATGATTGTATCTGTTCTTCCCCACTCCCAGAGAAAAACAGGGGAACTAATTACAGGCAAAGAAATGTAAGTGTCAATACTCTGTTTCAACTTTTAGCTGATCGTTACTGATTTCCTCTAATTGCTCATCATAGACTTGGGAGAATGTGGGAATTCTAGTTCGTTGTTGTTTCCATTGATTTCTATCAGTACACACACACACACACACACAAAATGAATACAGATACTATGCAATTGGTTTAGAACTTACATCAAACACATAGGAGATATAATGGAAGGAAACACAAACCTTAAGCTGTTCTGCATAACCTCGTTGAACCTTGTCACTCTCATCACTAACTTTATCAAGGAAGAGAAATTTCCTGAAGCCATACTCACGATCCCAGCGAGAGAGGCTGATGAATGAGAGAGTCGCGAACACAGTGAGAGAAATCTGCACCGGAATATGATATGGGCGAGTGTGATCAGCGTCGCAGCTGCTGGAACATTCAAGAAGGAAGTGCGATAAAAGGGGCACAACGAAGGCCAAGCCAAAGAACACAGACCAAGAGAGACCAGCTCTGCATAAATTAGAGTGATCCACATAAATCCATCTCAGGTATGATCTGAAACGCCTCAATTCAGCTCCATCGTGGAAATAAAACCCAGAAAAATCCTTGTTCTTTGGGAGGATGCTGCTTCTTTCATCTTCCATAGTCGGGGAAATCTGGGAAATTTTCTCCGCGACAGAGCCAGAAAACCAGATGAGTGCATAAAAATAGAAGAGGGCAGCCAAGGGTGTTTGTGAATTG
Organism: Cercis canadensis; assembly: GCA_003255065.1. Taxonomy (NCBI): domain Eukaryota; kingdom Viridiplantae; phylum Streptophyta; class Magnoliopsida; order Fabales; family Fabaceae; genus Cercis; species Cercis canadensis. Next base: position 358,525 of record QAOA01000562.1, on the reverse strand, counting down.
TATTAAAATCAGGGTGTATCACAGATATGAGAGGAAGGAAGCAATCGCTGCTTCTACTCTCTGGTTTCTCTTTCACGCTATGCCACCTAAAATATTTGAAAACTTCTTTATGGTTCCCACGATCAAACCAATCCTGTGCTAGCCACGTCCACTAACTAATTTTTTTTAGTTTGTCTTTTCTTAACAAATAACAAAAATGGCCTCTTTTGATTGAAATTATGTACATTTAAACCCGACAAAGCATGACATGAGATTGCCTTGGTAGTAATGGCTCTCTTCAACTCAATATCACTACAGTGCTACAATGATAATTTAGTAGTACATGAAATTAAGATTTGAGTTTTTTAACTGTCATGTGAAACTGTCACAACAAGTGCGGATGGCAATACTAAAATTAGTTTACTTGAGCACTCGAGAGTGTTAATCACGATTTGCCAGCCCACATCATCGTGGTTAAGAAAAGCAATAATCCAATGTATTCAATCAATCTATGAGGTGACGATAGAGTTTAGAAGACAAGAGTCCAAAGTTATCGGCTGGATTGAAGCTGAATGAGACAGTTTCTTACTTGTAAGAAATTGACAAAGCCAAAATTTAATTCTGGGACCAACTTGTGTTGAGTAACTTGAGTTTGGGGTAGTTTGACACGTGTATAAGCTGTCAAGCAATAATGGGCGTGTGAATATGATAGCGGCCATAAAGAACACAACAACTTGAGCATTCTCCGCTCTCCGGAGTCAGCTTTCAAGGGTGGAACCCAAAATCTGGGGTTGTTAGGTTGGCCATTATTTTGGCAACACAACAAAAATATGATGATGAAGAGAATTACCAATCATGAAAGGTAAGAATTTTTTTTTTTTGAAAATAGAAAAAATTTCATGTATGCATGCAAAGTGAAGTTATTTTAGTTATGGTAGTTCACACGTTAGACATAAAATCATATTTCATATGAAATTGTCCCTTGCCATGACCTAATTGGTTAACAATTTGTAAACGTAATTATTTATTATGATAAAAATGGGAGCTACTATTTTTACATCATAGTTTGTTAATACTATATCATCTTTAATGTTTAAATATGATATAGACTAAATTATACTCATTCAAAAATTTAAAAAAAAATTAAAATTGAATAATCATATATTCTCTTTCTAACTAAAAAAATGAAGTTACAATTAATAAGAGTTAGAAAGAATATTATGATTAGTTAAATTTAAAAAAAAAATTTATTTTTGAATAAGGGTAATTTAATATATATTATATTTTAAAGAGGATGTGATATTAACAAACTAATGTGTAAAAATAGTGGCTCCCTAAAAAATAATATTTGACTTTGAAAAAATATCCTTATTACTTTATTTAATTTAACAACTATTTTTTGATTTTGACAAATTTCCTTAAACATTGGAGAGCTCTTATGATATATCAATCAAACAATTGAGTACTTAAATTAAGTTTTGTTAATCCAAGTCAGCAAAAATTTAAAATTTGAGGTTTTTTTTTTAAATAAATCAGGTTAATGTAAGAGGTGTGTTTTTAAGAATTCTCGAGAAAAGACTTAATCTCAATATACAAAAGTTAATCTGAAAATACTCTTATAATTAAAATAAAATAAAAAGTTTGTTCAACAAGATTCTTAATCTTTATATTTTCAATATTGAGTCCCTAAGACAAGAAGCAGAAAAATAATGCTTCAACCAAAAATTTGAAACGGATTACACGGCCACATACAATACAAGTAGCAAAGTTGAAGAAGTAATAGTCCCCAAAGACAAAAATAGAAGAAAGCAAACAAAAATAGATAAAACGACTAATAGTATATGCCGTTTTGCTTCGTTGGGATATTTCATGTACCGTTTGTTGACTGTTCATCAGAAAGAATATTATTCGCCAAGTCGCGCCAGCGGATTAGCAAACCTGCCAAATGCGCCAAACGACAAAACTCTTCATTGGAAGGATACCAATACGGCACGACGACGCATCTACGAATGCCGCTTTTTTACTTTCCATTAGTTCCTCAGCTCTGAATCTCATTCAGTTTCCCTGCAGCTTAAGACGTTGAAAATGGCGACAAGTTTCTCTTCTGTAGTCTTTGCAATCTCGGTTTCGTCATCGTCTGCTCTCAAATCAAGGAATTTTCAGAATCCAGCTTCCTTATTCTCACAAAGCCATAATCTTCACTGTAACCCCCTTTCAACTCGTCGATCATTTTCCAGGTTTGTAAGCTTTTAACTTTTTCTTTTCATACGCTATTACTTTCGAAAGGCACTGCTCTGCCAAATCCTGTTTCGTTTCTCTTTGATTTTTTCGCCCAAGATGTAGTCTGGCTAGGAAATGAAGGTCAAGAATATTATAATGCTGGAATTTTGAATTAATATCTTAGTTTTTGTTATTTTGGATGTTGAAAATTCTCACAAATTTAGCTTCTTGCTGTGCTTCATAAATTGCTAGGTAGTTATAACTGAAGTACAAAGTCCATGGCTCTAATTACGCTTGCTGATTTCTTTCATTGTGAATTTAGAAGAGAAAAATTACGCTAATGAATGGTTTTGGTTGAATTTTTAAGCCTTTTCTTCTTTTGTCTGAATCATAAAAGGACTTATTTTTCATTGGTGCATGTATAGGGTACGAGCAACTCTCCTGCAAGATAATGAGGAAAAAGTGATTGTAGAAGAGTCGTTCCCGTCCAAGACTTCTCCTAGTGATATCAGTAAAGGAAGTGGTGGGAATTCAACTACCAGTTCGTCCTCTAGTGCGTTGGAGAAATGGGTTATCAAGTGTGAACAATCTGCGAATATCTTTCTCACGGTAAAACTTCTCTTTCTTTAACAATCTCTTATCATGTGGACTCAAAATATCTCCTTCAATCAGTGAACTGAAATGGGTGAACAGAATGGGTTTGTTGCTATTCACTGTTATTTATTCTTAGTTATTGCATATCTTTTGCCATCAAATGCTTTGAGATAATTGTAAATTTTATATTGGGGAAAGTATTGGCTGGTCCAACCTTGACCCTGCCACTTTAAAAATAAAACACATTTTCCTGTAGTTCAGACTTAAGTTAGTCAGAAGTTAATAAGAGGACAATGAGTTAGCTCTTTGCATGCTACTTTGAGAAACTTGTTTACCAAATTTTGGATTTTCATTGTGTTGCTATCTGGCTATTTACAACTAGAAACAGTGAACTGATAAATTTATGCCAGAGCATTTCCAAGCAAGCAAACTGCATGTGCAAGTAATTTTTTATTATTAGGCGTAATTGCCCTTTAGATAGATATTATTAATACTTTTGTTGTGGTTTCATACGTATAGTTTATAAAATCTTATTCTGCGGGTAGAGATTTCTACTAGTGTTGAATTTTTCTTGTTATCAATTAAGTCACTTACCATCCTCTCATATTGAGTTATTGGTTGTCATCTTGAGTTGTATTTTCCGCATTCAGGGAATGGTAGTCTTAAATCGCTGAAGTTTGTAGGTTACTTATTTTCAGCTGCAATGATAATTTCAGGATTCAGTGATAAAGATTCTTGATGCTTTCTACCATGATAGAGATTATGCAAGGTTTTTTGTGCTTGAAACTATTGCAAGAGTTCCTTACTTTGGTAAGTGCTATTGTTTTTTTCTTATTGTTTGCTTGAATACTTTGTAGGGACTTGAAACTTTAATCTCTAATTAAGGAAGTCTAATCCTTACCGATAGATTGAAGTTTATGCTGTCCTAACTTAACATCATAGTTGATTGTGTACTTAATTTGGGTGTAATAGTAGGGCTTCACTATGCATTTTGATTTTTCTTTTTACGCCTCTTATACAGTGTTGTGATTGCAGCATTTGGGTTGTAATTTATTCCTATCTATATGTATGGCAGCCTTTATGTCGATTCTCCACATGTATGAGAGTTTTGGCTGGTGGAGGAGGGCAGACTATTTGAAAGTTCATTTTGCTGAGAGCTGGAATGAAATGCATCATTTGCTCATCATGGAAGTAAGATCTTCAAAAAATTTATTAGCTAGGGCAACTCATATCTTGTGGCTACTCCTTAAAAACATGTTATTTCATGCAAATCTTATTACATTTTTTCGTTGAATTTTTTGCTTCTAGATAGCTAGATACTTTGAACATGACAAGAATAAACTGGAGGCTTGAATGAGAAGACCATGGTGAATTAAGGAGATAGTTGAGGGAGTGCCATTATAGTAATTGTATTCAAAAGTGTAGTAACTGTATGTGTTTCTTTAACGATGCTAAATCAAGTCCCATATAGTATCCTGAAGTATGAAGTAATTTCTTGTAAACTAATGTAATGATGACATGATTATAGAAACAAATACATCAGTATAACTACCTTTATATGTTTGTTATTATTGGCTGAATTACTAATCTGTATCATTTCAATGCTATATTGATTTTCAGGAGCTTTTCTGCATACCCAAGTATCATATATTGTAATACTATTCACATAATTTATTGGATTTTAAAAGCTTGGGCATCTGATTGCAGGAACTGGGGGGAAATGCTTGGTGGTTTGACCGCTTTCTTGCTCAACATATTGCAATAGTGTATTATATTATGACAGTTCTTATGTATGCAATAAGTCCGAGAATGGCATGTAAGTATTAAGTATTTGATTTTTGTTACCTTGTAATCTGTGCTGCATGGTTTGGCTTTCTTGAAATTAAAGAGTGAAGTATGCAAAGTTTTATAGTAAAGAAAACTTTGAAGATATCAAAGGTTAAAAAAATGGCATATCTGCTATGGCAAATAGAGAAGTAGCCCCTAAATATGTATACATATTTAAATACTATATGCTTGATTTTATTAGTGATTTTATACCCTTAGGGGGGGAGGGGGGGGGGGGG